>JAFBJR010000504.1:153856-295781 GCA_016785285.1 Brachirus orientalis | reverse complement strand
AGAGGAGAGGTGGGGGACAGAAAGGGGGGAGAGAAAGAAAAAGAGAGAGGTGAGGGAGAGACAGAAGAGAGAGACCAGAAGCAAATATACAACAGTATCAAGTTTAGAATCAGTTATGTCATGTTTATAAACTATGTCATGAAACTATACTGATGAACCTTTAATCAGAGCATAGTAATAATGACAGCAGTATTATTGTTACTGATAATAATAATAGTAATAATAATAATAATAATAATATAATGATAATAATAATAATATCATCAAAACTGGATCTGGATCCTGCAGCCTGCAAGATGAGGACAGAGGGAGAGAGAGAGGATGGAAGGAAGCAGACATAGACTTGGGAAGGAAGGAAAAAAAATAAGGTTTTAGCTCATATGGGTGACCTCCATCGGTCATTTTTAAAAGACTTAATGCACTTTACCAGGTGGGATTTAAATCTGTCCAAGTGCCAGGCAACACTGCTACAGCAAAACTCGATGATATTTCTCTGATGGATGGAGCCTGCAATCCTCCGGGTAGCTGTGACTTTGAATCCGGACAGTGCAGCTGGATCAGTGTGCCCAAAGAAGATGGACATGACTGGTTCCTGGCCAACGGGGGTTTCCGTGGCCCACCTATAGACCACACCACTCACACTCCACAGGGTACGTCATCAGGTGTACCTCAAATTAAAAAGCTTAACATGGAACAAACCGATCTTCTCACTATCAGAAGCACGGTGATGCACGTACAACCTCACTAAACCCACAAACAAGTTTTAAACTGACACCTTGCATTATTCATTATTTTTAATGTAAAAAATTTGATTTAAATTTCCATTGAAGAAGACCTGAAAGTAACAATTGATACTATTAACTGTTTACTGATGATGTTACGTCTATTCAGTTGGACTTCTTTTTGTATCCAGCAGGGTTGCTTCCTGTTTGTTGACATTTCCTGACTGACTTTACTAGTCGAGTCAAGTCACGTTTAATTATAAAGCACTTTAAAAACAACAATAAAGCTGACCAAAGTGCTGGACAAGCAAGGTAATACGACTTGATAGACAAGCAGAAAGGACAACATGAAGTAAACGTGACCAAAAAAAATACAGATAGATAAATAAATAAATCATTCATGCTGTATTAAATGCCAGGGCATAGTAGTTTTGAGGTGAGATTTAAAAACAGCCAGGGAAGGAGCCAGGTGTATGTACAGTGGTAGCTCATTCCAGAGCTTAGGAATCACTGCAATCACTGCAAAGGCCCGGTCTCCTCTGCTTTTTAGCATAGAGGGAGGAATAACTAGGCAGAGTTGGTCAGCTGAGCTGGGAGCCCTGGATGGTGTATGAATTTTTAAAAGACCTGATATGTAAGAAGGTGCCAGACCATGTACAGATTTGAAAACACATAAAAGAATTTTGAAAGTAATCCTATAATGGACAGGGAGCCGGTGAAGGGCTGCAAACACGGGTGTAATATGCTCCTGCCTTCGCGTTCTGGCTAGAAGGGGGGGCTGCAGCATTCTGAATTAGCTGAAGACAGGATAAGGAGGACCAACTAATACCCACATACAGGGCATTACAGTAGTCTAGGCGGGATGAGACAAAGGCATGTACAACCCTCTCAAATTTTTTGAATGATAGGAAGGGCTTGACCTTGGATTAAAGCCTTAAAGTTAGATGCCAAGGTTTTTTGCTGTGTCTTTCACATATGGTTCTAGGGGACCTAGGTCTACATATGCATCACAGGCAGCACTGGACCAAAAGACTAGGACCTCAGTTTTATTTTCAAACGTTTAAAAGGAAACTAAGGAAACCAGATGACGCCATCCAAATTTTACTTACAGTTTATGGTTTTGCTGTAGAAGAAAGTTATTGGATGACACATTTTTTTATTTGACTTTGTTTGGTCTGGAAATTGTGTGTAAGAGAAATGAATAAGCTGATCACAAGGTGAAACTGCCAATGGTGCAAATAATGTTTCCCTTTTTCAGCATTAACCACTTTTCATCTGTCACTCTATTACTTATTGATGCATTTTTTTAATCCCAGACAGTTTTATCACTGATATTACCTCCTCCCTTTTATGAGTGAAGCTTCATGTAAGAGATGTAAGAAACTTGAAATCAAAAATTATGATCACTTATTTACACCTCACTTTGATCTGTCTCTAGACATTTAAATTATACGTTAAAGAAAATGTAATACTGCAGGATGATTGTAGTTTAGTTTAAAATGTGTGAGTTAACAAGCAAATCTTCTCATTCCTATATTCTTTTGCATTCAGGTGGTTTTCTACTGAGCTCATCACTTCACCTAAACCACAGCAGTGTAGCACAAGTGGTTTCAGAATGGATCCAATGGAAAGAAACAGCCTACTGTCTGAGCTTATGGTACTATATGGAGAGCAGGTCAGCATAAAGAAAAGCAACTCTTACATCACAATGTATGTGACAACGCAGAGGACGCACTTTATCCTGTTTACCCTGGTTAGTTTCCTTGTTGACTTCCTCAGGAAGTGCGTACAAATGTCATTTAGACGTGGATCATCTGCCTTGGTTTGTGCAAGAATGAGACTCTTCTGTGGCGGAGTTCAGTCTTACTCAAGACTTAATATTTTATAAGAGTTTCAACCCCCTAAAAACGAATACATGTTCATTACAATTATATGATGCTTTTAAAGGGTGCTCAAGTAAAGATACAAATCAGACACAGGAAGAAAATACACACAATTTCACATGTAGATATAATGTCCTGAATTTTGACAAATTGAAGACATTACTAAAGAGTTGGGTTTTGAAAATTAAATACCAAAAAGTCTCTTAAAGTCTCTTAAAAAGTCTACCTCATTTAGAACACATTTGATAACTAGGAAGGGAATTTTTTTAATGGCTGTCATGACTTTATTTCTGTTGTAATGAGAAATTTGTGAAATTTCCTTTTTTTTCTTTTGGTTAAACTAGTATAACTATTAAACATATATAATTATTTCTCTTGCCTGTCAGGGATAAGGGAACATTGCGGGTTTACCTGCGTTCAGGGCCATCGGAGCAGGATCAGCTGTTCCACAGTAACAGCAGCGGGCAGAGTTGGAGCAGGTGCTCTGTACCTGTGGAAAGTTCCAAACCTTTTCAGGTAACCTAATATGGAGGTTATAATCAGGGTTCCCACGGGTCCTTGTAATCCTTGATAGTTTGTGAATTTGAAAAAACCAAAAAAAAAATCGTCATAAATAGACGTGTTATTGGGATTGCTTCTTTGTTTGTGCAAGAAAGATGTTAATTTGATATTTAGTTAAATGTCTCCCTTGTTTGTTTTCATGTGCATTGCTTGATGTACATAGACTAGGACTATGGAGAACAAATGTGGAGTTGTAGTAATTAGTGCTGCTGTGGACACTGTCCACTGTCTCTCCCCGCTGTTAACGTGAGATTCCATGCAGAACAATGAGCGAGTAACGTTAAGCAACAGAGAGCAAATGACGTGATGCCTGGGAAATTAAAATTTCACGATTTCTGTCTCGCCAAAGAAAATTACAAAGACTGACTTGACTGAGATCAACCAACGACAATCACTTGTCCAGATGCAGAATGTGCTGCAAATCAAAGTGCACGCCATGGGAGATGTGGCTCTTATAAGTTGCCCTCCTATATTAAGCTGTGTCAGCACATACGTTCCTTGAATTTTAGGGAATTGAGCCTGGAAAATCCTTGAAAAATCATTAAATTTGATGTCAACCAAGGTGTGGGAACCCTGTTGTATATAATTCAAAAATAAGTAAACATAGTTATATTCACAAACTCTTTAAATTATATCACATTCAGCTGCTGATCGAAGCAGAGTCTACCAATATGGGATTTATTGCAATTGATGACATCAGTCTCACACCGGGTCTTTGTCAAGGTACTGAAACTTTTTTTTTTAACTCCCTTGTTTTTTGAAACACTTTCACTAATCATTTAAATAAAATAAAGCATATGTTATGGTTTCTTGTAGTGAATGAAACAAGTTCAAGATTTGGTGGTTGCTCATTTGAAAACGGCGCGTGTGATTGGGAGGACACCAGTGTTGGCCAGTTACAGTGGGTTAGAGGAAGGAACGGGACTGGGAACACCGGGCCCCCTGTTGACAACACACTGGGCACTGAACTCGGTAAAATATGACACATTTCTATAAAATGGAAAGTGACATAATGTGAACATTTGTTTTTGGCCGACGGCCCACCCACAGCCCATTATAGGGAAGAATTTGGGAACCCCCGCTCTATATCAATGATTGCTTTTGGAATATTGTGCTATTCAGCACATTTTTTTTTAACTATTTCACTTGCATATCAAACTCACATCACCTTCTATTCACAACTTTCCACTCATGTTCACTTCATAGATCGTGTTATCTTCTAGATCTGCTCCTGCTATATTCTGTGCATTCTATGTCGAGAGAATGAATGGTTTTCCTGTGCTTCTTATCTGAATCTTCCAGGTTGGTACATGGCAGTGGAGTCTGCCCAAGGAGATCAGATAAGCCCTGCAGCTCTGCAGAGTCCCACAATGAAACAGGCCAGTGTGACCTGCACCCTTCACTTCTTTTACAACTTGTATGGCGATGGTATGTTTAGCATATGCAGGCGTTTAGTGCTCTGATCCTTTGTACGCCTGCGATCCTGTGTTGTATACACTGTTTCAGACATAAAAGAGCTGAATGTGGTGCTCAAGGTGGGTTCCAGGTCCACTGCACTGTGGTGGCTATCGGGCAGCCACGGAAATCTGTGGCAACATGGCGAGGTGACGGTTGGGAGGATCCCTCAGGATTTTAATATCCTCTTCACAGCCTCCAGGACCTTCAACAAACCTGGACACTTTGCCATTGATGACATAGACTTCAGGAACTGCACTCTGCCTGGTAGACGTTTCCCTTTTTATTAAAAAAAATGTTTAAAGTTGATTTTTTTTTTTAGATGATTTACTTTAATTCCTTCTCAGAGCCGCAACCACTGTGTCCAGAGACCATGTTCACGTGCAACAACAGTGTGTGTGTTGAGCCCAGCCGTGTGTGTGACTTCAGTGATGACTGTGGGGATTGGTCTGATGAGATCGACTGCGGTGAGTGGTTATGACACACTACCCAGTTATCCGCTGTTAAAGTAAATTCATATACATCAAGGGTTCCCAATCCTTGGCCTTAGGGACCAGTGACAAGCATTGAGCTGGGCTGAACTGGGCCATAAAAGCGTAAAAAAAAAACCTATTTGGGGCTAGTCAGCGTTAGCGAGTTAGCAAAACCAGTCAATAACACTCTACATGTTATTCTGCGCACACAAACAGCATAGCAACATGTCTATGGTTGAAAATTAAGGAGTACTATGTGTGTACAACTGATTTACTGTGAAACAAATATGACAGAAGTGCTATTTACGGTAAATATAGTAGTGGCAGCCATTTTGTCAGGGTTGTTGTCGTTGCTCCAAATTTCCAAGTTAGAATTTCTAAGGTCATTAACTTGTTTTTCCGAGTTCCAACTACAAATGCACCATTTATTTACTGAAAATAACTAAGTATATTACAACATATCAAAAAGAAATGTATATTAATCTACAAAAAGCAAGACAAAAACAAGACTGGACATTAAAAACCCACTGTAACGTTCACTCACAGTTGTAGTCAAAAAAAGGTTGACTACACTTGTTGACAAGTTATACCATACTGTAACACATTTTGGTTAAACTGATATGTTTATAGCTAAATAAAAGAACAAACGGCAGTACAGTAGACATCATGAAATAGTATTTCCTAAAAACATTTACAAGAAACCTTTTTCTTTTTTTTACATTAAGTGAGACAAGGTTTTTGAATTATAAATCCCCATAACATTTAAAGACATAAACACTTCTATGTTTCTATTTAACTCTAGGAATGTAAGATTTGTTTGTTTTCCTTCCTCTCCTGTTTACATGAAAAATAATGTAGAGCAACATGGTGTGGTGGAGCACTGCAGCTTCAACCAAGGCCTGTGTTCCTGGACACAGAGTGATGTGGACACACCTGGAGACGAGTGGAAAGTTGGCAAAGGAATGGACATGTGGCCCAACCATGGGCCTGCCAGGGATCACACCCAAAACTCTGCTGCAGGTAATAGACTCTAAGATCCTCTTGGCAAAGTACTAGTCATCAGTTTTGAGCCTGGATGTGAGTCACCGGAAGGATTATGTCCTTTGTTGTCAATTATCAATGTTACACTTCAACTTTGCCCTTTTATTTCTTTATTATAAAGGTTTTTATATTATACCTGCGACTCACCTGACCAAGAAGGGTCAGACATCAGAGATTCTCTCCAAAACTTTACTGCCAAGCTTGAACTGCAGTGTGAGTATACTCTTTGCTGGTCAAATAAATTGCGTTTATTTGTGTTCAGCGTGAAGATTAATTCAAAAGAAGAGCAAGCACCCCCAGTGGACCACAGTGTCAGTATACTTCTCTCTGTTTTGCAGAGCATGGACCTCTTTTGGCCATATGTTTACATTTTGATCCACTAGATCTAGAAGACTTTCTTGATCTGTATACCACTTTACCTGCGTCTAGCTATTAACATCTTACATTAGCATATATGAACAACAAATAGGGATTTCTTATAAAGTTGATCATTTGAGATGTCAACAGTGGGTAGATGATTCTTACCAAAATTTTATTGGTACATCCTTGGGTGATCACCTACCCACCACAAAAAGTTCAGATTGATCAGCCAAAAACTGGAGACAGGAAGTTGCTAAGAGGACAAATTTACAGATAAGCTCATGCCAAATGAGAACATAACCTCTTTGGCAGAGACAAATATAGCCTTGTTTGCAAGAATAAATTTACTATAAACTATCTGTAGAATGGAAAAAAGCAAAAAAAAGATAAATCTTACAAAACGTTCTTGACATTAAAATAATGTACTTACAGTATTTGGAACTGTGAAGAATCCGCAGCATAACAGTTTTTATTTTATTTTATTATTTTTTTTAAATCCTCTATGACACAAATAAATGAATGTTTTGGAATCAAAACGAGGAGAAAAAAACATATAGATACAGAAGATGTCTTTGTTGCTGAAGCAATGTAAACATCACAGAAGTGCATATCTCAGCTGTATTTCCATCAATGCATCCATGTTTTTGTTGTGTTTACCAAACACATGACACCTTCAGATTATAATCCAGTAATAATTCACTGTACACTTGTTTTATCTCCCTCGTGCTTATCTGTGCTATATAAATGTGCAGTAGTACATTATTAACCATTCTTACAGCTTCGCCGGATAATTATAAAACAATAGACGATCATATCATTCTCTAATTCTGTCTTTGTAGGTGAGATTCTTTTACTTCAGCCTGGGTGATGATGCTACTGCCAGACTAACAGTCCAGTCCAGGACACTGGGGTCTGGTAGTGGCGACAAACTCTTATGGCTGAGGGGAAACTCACAGAACTACAGCTGGCAGAGAGCTGATGTCACGTTCTCCTCATCAGCCAACAGTAAGGTTAGTAAGGACACAGACCGTCACTGTTGATCTGATTATGAGGATCGTTTGAGGGGAAAGGTCTCATTTATGTTGTCACATGACAGAGCAATCAGTTGTAAAACTGAAAGTCACTGGCTTTCTCACACTGACAGTTACAGATATTAGTGTTTGTTAAAACTAGTCAGTGACTTTAAAGCAAAACAATAGGTTTGAATTATATGTGACTTTTGTAAGAACATGATGATGAATCTGTGTATTGTGTGTTGCATATTACACCAGTTATTTTGTGTTTTTATCAATTATGTTTCATCTGAATACTTCAGATTGTCTTCAGATATGAGCATGGGGATGTTCGCAGAGGCCTGGTCGCACTGGACGACATATCTTTCTCCAAAGAGTGTGCATTTGATCCTGACAACAACAAGCTCCCCGACACACTGCCCACACCTCTGCCATCTACATCCTCCAACCCATCCACATCTTTAGCCACCACCTCTACCACGCAGGTCAAACCCTGTCAGGTAAATGACTTTGCAGTTTAACAGTGGTAATTATAAGTATAATTAAGTATTCCATTCCATCAACTGTATGAAATTATTTTTTTAAAATGTACCATGCATGTTTGTTTTATTTATTTGTTGTTGCAGGATAATGAGTTTTTCTGTTGGGCATCTACTGGAGAAGAATGTATCCTGGCAACCCTGCAGTGTGATTATCATCCAGACTGCCCCCAGGGGGAGGACGAGGACGGCTGTGGTAAGAGCTGCATTTTGCCTCAATCTTGCACAGGCTGTGGGCATCTACAGTAAAACCTGGTAAGTGGAATTAGTAGGCAAATAAATGGGAGGTAGAGTTGGTGGGGTGACTTAACTCATGCTTTTTTAATGGTGGGGAAAAAAGTTAAGCATTTGGATAAAACTAACAGATAAGAATGAAGAGAATGAATCACATAGACACTGGTTAGGAAAAATGTAGGCCAGGATGCACACTGTGAAAGTGATTATTTTAAAAAAGAGCATCAATTTGCCTCTTGCCCACTGTTAGAAGGTCAATAGGTTGATGAAATATCATAATTTTATTCCCCTTGTTATTCCACTTTGTTGCTTTTTTCTAATCTTTTTATGTAGAATTATTAACATAAATGTGTACATGACCTGTGATTTCAACCTTGTTCAGTCAGATCATGCAGTCTTTTAATTTGTTCATTCATATGCATTATGTATTGTTGCAGTCAATTTTCTGTCCATTCATCCATTCATACATGGAAGAGCAATATACAGAGATGCTTTGAGAGAAATTCTACGAATTCAAATGTTCACGTGGGCTCAACCTTCAGTGGGACTGCATGTAATTTAAAATTGCTCTCCAGAGTTCCACTCTTTCTGAATCCTTAATTATCAATCTAATCTTTTTCTTGAGAAACTATAAAACCTCTTTGATATAACCAGCCTTGCAGTCGACCACGACCAGCCATTTGCTCCTCCACAAAAGTGAGAGGATTTCCTCCAAGTCTGTGATACCTTCTTCAGAAAACAGTTAATTTCTAACACAATCTTTTCAAAGCCCTGACACTGATGCTAATGTGGAGCTGAAAAAAAATTGACCTTAATACTCTTACATAACAGTCAACATGAACAATTTTTAATAAAATGTCAAATCTAACCTATGAAACGATGATTGCAACACAACAAATGACCTTTTGTTGTTGGACAGAAATACAGTCAATGTTCTCGAAAGTGGAAAAAAAATATTCACAACCTTTGGAAAAAAGAACATGATTCATGAACCAGTGTTCACCCCCTTCTTTTCAGTATTACTCACTGTTTTGTTAATGTCATTTTAGGGCCATGCTCATTTGAGAGCCATCAGTGCCAATGGACTGACATCAGTGAGGGACAGAGCAAGTGGCATCGAGAGAAAGCCAGTAACATCACTGATCCACCCAGCGACCACACTACACACACAGGTGAATGGTGACTTCTGTGGCAACCAGTGTGGTTGGTTGCCTGGTTGGCTAATTTGTTGATTCAGCACAGTGAAGATACAGTTTAGTTGGTTCAGGATGTAATTTTTTTTTTTGTGCTCAAGGCTATTACATGAGAGTGAATTTCAGTCACGCGTCCACACAGAGTGAGGCACGACTCCAGAGTCCTCTACTCCCACCATCATCCCACTACTGCCAAATTCTGTGAGTGAAACCCATGACTTTGATCATTATATCTCACGACCATCTTCCCTGATATCTGCAAAACATTTATTTTTGATAAAACAGTTGGATGAATTGCTCAACGCTCCTGTTGTCCCCCATCTTTTTACCACTTAACTGTCTTCCCAATCCAACACTCTCCCCTTCTTCCTTCCTTCTTTCCTCAAACTAGGTTTCACTTCCACATTAGCACAGAGAATACTGGGTCACTCAGAGTGCTTATGCAGCAAGCTGGAGAGAATGAAGCAATTTTGTGGTCACGTAGTCACAACACTGTCTCCAACTGGTCTGCAGAGACTCTGCTTCTAGGCCTGCATCAGCAGCCTTATAAGGTTGAAGTCTCCATTTAATATAACATTGAAACCTTTTTTAAGTGATACATATTGAAATGTTCTACTGTACTGTACTTATTAAAGAAATCCTGAATGAATGAGTGAAGAAATCATAATAAGTAACATGACATGGAAGTCAATGTCTGCTACAGCAGTTGCCATATCTCGAGGAGATTTATTGATGACCAACATCTTTTTCCTTTTTCTTGAGCATGTCACACATCTGATCTTTTTTAAGGGATGCATATTGAAATGTACATACTGTATTTGTTAAAAATCCAGAATGAATGAGTGAAGAAATCCTAACAAGTAACAGCGCGTTTTTAACATACATAGCATGGAAGTTAATGTATTCTACCGTAGTTGCTCATCCAATTGCACCTGTAAGAGATTTTTAGATGATCAACATCTTGATAACACCTTTTATGTTGTGTTTTTTTCCATTTCTTGAGTGATATACAGTATACACTCTGAATTGAGGACTGTTACATTTATCTTATTTTAATAAGATAACATATTTAAGATAACATACATAAAGTATTTTCATATTTTGATGAATTTGGAATCAGATTACATATAATATATTACATCCAATTATATACAGTTTAATCATATTTATTGAGGTGATTTTTCTTATTATGTATGAAATTTTGCTTTTTCCTGTTATATTAAGATGCTAATACTACACATTTGTGTGATAATTTGTACTTTCAGGTTTTGTTTAGTAGCACAAATAAAGTATCATGGAGTGCCATAAACAGTGGAGGTCGGGTTTTCGCTGTGGATGATATCTCTTTTCTAAACTGTGAAAAATCATACCAACCACCGGGTAAATAATCATGAAAGTTAGATGGGTGTCCTGTTGTATCCTATATCCATATTGCTGCCATGTTTAAAACTAACAGTTACAAGTGAGGAAGGTTGGCTAATCTTCACATGGTGTTCCCTCCTCAGCTCTGTCTGCATATGGCTGTTCTTTTGAGGAGGGTCTGTGCATTTGGATGCAAGGGGCTGAGGATGAGTTGGACTGGCTCAGTATGTCAGGTCCCACTGAAACCAACAACACTGGGCCTGCAGGAGACCACACCACCGGCAAAGGTAATTCCATTTCTGAAGTATCTTTAAATCTCTGTGAATATTTTACATCTAACTGCTGATTTTGTGCAGCGATGAGTTAGTTTTAGTACCATGCATATAGCATAGTACCATGTCAGTTACACAGTCATACTGGTCATTCCAGACTATACTGTGTCAGCAAAGGCCCTGAGTGTAAACTGAAGACAGATGCACTTAAATTATAAGGAATTCAGCTTTTTTTTATTCAGAGTTTTTTCAGTTTGTACACAAATGTTACATTGGCTTGTTTTCAAGTGTAATTTACTGCACAACATGGTAACACCTAAAGAGTTAACTAATATTTACTGGGAGCAGAAACAAAACAAAAATGATACTATTTTTGTCGGCATAAAACCCTTAACATTAACCCTTAACACCTGCTGAGACGTCTAAAAAGGTACACATGATAAGCACAATCTTCATTGCCCAATGTTTGACAGGGAAGTACCTATACATCAAGAGTTCTACTCCAAGTGTGAAGGGCCATATGGCCCAGCTGAAGTCCTTACCACTGCCACCTGCTGGAGAAAAAGGATACTGTCTGACATTTTGGTACCACATGTTTGGAGCCACAGTGGGCTCTTTGAGGATGCTCCTACAAACAACTAATCCTTTGAAGAAAACACTGGTAAAATATTTTAAAAAACATATATATTATTAAACCTATAATTTTACTTTTACAAAGTGTCTTGGTTTGAATTTGCTTTGATTGTGATTGTATACCTGTGTGGGTTTTCTCCATGTACTTAATCTATTTAGATTAAGGGTTACACTCTAAATTGACAGTAGGAATAATTATGAATTATTAATCATATTATTATGAATGTTACTCGTCATTTTCCTCTCTATGGTGGCCTTATGAGGAGGACAGTGAGGGACATATTTTTCCCCTGCGTTGGTTCTATTCCTGTCTTCAGACATTACTTCCTTTCAGCGTCAGAAAAATGGCAGAAAGGCAAATTGTGAAACATTTCCCTGCATTTTCTCTCTGATATTATACTTTTCTCATTATTGTGAAATACTGATTGCAAAATAACTTAAATGCATAGTACACAGGGTGCGAGTTGCACAGTTTGCATACTGCAGTGTTGCAAAAACCCTCCTCACATCCTCATTGCAACAAGTGAATCAGCCTCCTGTCTTTCCTGTAGGTATGGCAAAAATCAAGAAATCAAGGGGATGAGTGGCTGTTGGTGCAGAACCATGTGATGCTACAGGAAGTCCACCAAGTGGTTCTGGAGGCTACTGTTGGAGGAGAAGCAGGAGACATAGCAATTGATGACATCTCCTTTATCAGTGGACCATGTCCTGCGTCAGGTACTAAGAGATGGATATTAGTTTATTTATAGAATTTGTATATGTGTATAACAAAATTCATTGCACTGATTATACAGAGCATGGTTCATCATGTCACTCACTTTGCTCACACCACCATGGTGGCAGGAAAGGTTTCTGGAAAGTGAACAGCTCCAATGCTGTTTGTAAGCTGTAAAGGTTCACTACACACTATAAATCCTTATTTAAATTCTTATTCATGATTCCACACCTTCAGTTTATCAACTTTCTGATAACCTTTCCCTCATCCAAAGAAGGCTTGCACATCTCAATAAAAGCATGCAAAATAAACAAGATTAGATTATTAGACAAGAATATTTGAGTCTGTAATGATGCTGCACTGTAATGACGCAGCTTCCCAGACTGTTATGAATGGTGACGGACAACGTAGGACCCCAAGGATAGGCGGAAACAAACCGGGTAAAAATATGTAATGGATTTATTTTAACAAAAGGAAGGAATACCAAACAGGGAAAAAACGAGTAACCAAAGGCGAGGTGGCTTGGCAGGCTGCAGGGTGTCGATCTCCCGAGTAACTGGGGAAAAAAAGGAAAAAACTATGATTAGGGAGGCAAGAGCAAAAACACGTGTTCACAGAAGACGAGGATGCAAAAGAGTATACGGGTTTGGTATGTTAAAATAACTGTGAAACATTGTACTGCACACACATTCTCTTTCAGCACACATTCTGTTTCAAGGACACAGAGGAAGGGAATCTTTTAATTGATACACACTGTCTTGCTCTCATCACTCCCGCACATTCTGTGATAACTACCCACACATCCAGTGATATCTACAAACCAACTTTATTATAACAACTCCATATATGGGCGGTCAGGAGTGGCGATGGCAACACATATATTCCTTTACTGTTCTTTGTTCGGGGTCTGTTTGCCCTGACTGCTAGAGAGGGAGACATGATCCCATTGAGGTGACCTGTCTGTCGGACCACAGAGATCTCTGTAAGTTTTGTGCACAAATAAATTGTATCTGTTGAAACTTTCATTCCATTGTTGTGCCGTGGATTCTCTAGTATTAACCAGAGGTTTTTCCTGTTTATCTCTGATCACGCACCAACAGGCGGTTGGGCCCGCGGGTCCTGAAGGACTCCAAAATCCAACAGGTACCGCTCTGACTGGGTTACGCGCTGAGACCTGCTGCAGGGACCAGGAGGCATATAAGCGGTGAGGCTCAAATCACTGAAACGAGCAGCAGGTGCGGCGAGGGAGACTCCACCCCGCAGCCTAGTCAAGCCACGTGAAAGCCAGATCCGAAGAAGCCACAGGCTTCAGGAGGGAGACATGGAAAGTGGGGTGAATGTTCAGCGAAGGAGGGAGGCTGAGCCGCATGGCAGAGGGGTTGATTACCCACTCGACCCTGTACGGCCCGATGTACCTGGGGGTTAGTTTCCTTGAATCTACCTGGAGTGAGAGGTCCCGGGTGGACAGCCAAACCTGATCGCCAGGCTTGTACGCCGGGGCAGGAACACGGTGTCGGTCGGCCAACTGCTGGTTCTTGGCAGAGGAGCGAATGAGTGCAGCCCGGGTGGCCCTCCAGATGTTGCGGCAGCGTTGGAGGTGGACCTGAATGGAGGGAACGGCCACCTTATCCTCCTGGGCTGGGAACAAGGGTGGTTGATAACCAAGACAGGCCATGAAGGGGGACATATTGGTGGAGGCGTTGGTAAGGGAGTTGTGTGCATACTCTATCCAAACCAGGTGGGAGCTCCAGGAGGTGGGGTGCTGTGCCGCCACGCATCGGAGGGCGGACTCCAGGTCCTGGTTTGCCCGCTTGGTTTGCCCATTCGACTGGGGGTGGTACCCAGAGGTGAGGCTGGCGGTGGCCCCAAGCGCCTTGCAGAATGCCTGTCAAACCTGCGAGGTGAATTGGGGTCCGCGGTCCGAGACGATGTCCACAGGTATGCCGTGCAGGTGGAAGACGTGCTGGACGAGGAGATCTGCCATCTCGAGGGCAGATGGCAGCTTAGCCAGCGGCACATAGTGGACGCACTTGGAGAAACGGTCCACCACCGTGAGTACCACCGTGTGACCGTTGGAGGGCGGCAGACCAGAGACGAAGTCCACAGCCACGTGAGACCAGGGTCGACTCGGGACAGGTAGCGGACGAAGCAGACCAGCAGGTGAACGATGTAGAGCCTTTCCCCTGGCGCAGGTGGCGCAGGTGGTGCAGGCGGCGACGAACTCCTTGACGTCGGAGGACATGGACGGCCACCAGAACCTCTCCCGGAGGAAACGGAGGGTACGGGTTACCCCAGGATGGCAAGCCGGGCGGGAGGAGTGCCCCCATCGAAGTACCTGGGAGTGGGCGGCAGCGGGGACGAATAGTCGGTTGGGTGGTCCGTTCCCGGGGTCCGGTTCAGCCTGCTGAGCCTCCCGTACTGCCGTTTCCACATCCCACGTGATGGCACCAACCAAGCATGAGGCGGGAAGGATAGAGTCCTCTGTGTCCTTCTTGTGCACTGGGTCGTGTACACGGGATAGGGCGTCCGGCTTGACATTCTTCGACCCGAGACGGTAGGCAAGGGTGAAACGAAAGCGCCCCAGGAACAGCGACCAGCGGGCCTGACGAGAATTCAGCCTCCGGGCTGATCGTAGCCAGGTTCTTGTGGTCGGTCCACACTAGGAACGGCTGCTCAGTTCCCTCCAGCCAATGTCTCCACTCCTGAAGGGCGGCAACCACAGCAAGCAGTTCGCGGTTCCCGATGTCATAGTTGGCTTCTGCAGGCGTCAGCTTGCGTGAAAAGAACGTGCAGGGGTGGTGCTTGTTGTCCTCCTGGTACCTCTGGGACAGGACCGCCCCATTGCCACAGTCCGAGGCGTCGACCTCCACGATGAACTGGCGAGACGTGTCGGGCAGAGCGAGGACTGGAGCGGTGGTGAAGAGCCCCTTGAGCTCCCTAAAAACGGCGTCTGCTTCCAGAGTCCACTTGAAGGGTAGCGAGGTCAGTCTGGTCAGGGGAGAGGCCACCTTGGAATAGCCACGGATAAACCGGCGATAGAAATTGGCAAACCCCAGGAATCGCTGCAGCTGTTTACGATCCTGAGGGGGGGGCCAATTGGCTACTGCCTCGATCTTCCGGGGGTCCGGTTTCACGCTTCCCCCTGCCAAAACAAAACCAAGGAAATCAACCTGAGGTACATGAAATTCACATTTCTCCACCTTACAAAATAAACTGTTCTCTAGGAGTCTTTGTAGAACCAGTCTGACATGTTGTCTATGTTCTTCTAGGTTTTGTGAGAAAATGAGAATATCGTCTAAGTAGACGAAAATAAACTGATTTAGCATGTCTCTAAAGACGTCATTAATCATGCTTTGAAATACGGCGGGTGCGTTGGTTAGACCAAATGGCATCACCAAATACTCAAAGTGTCCCAAATGGGTGTTGAAGGCCGTCTTCCACTCGTCACCCTCTCTGATCCGGATCAGGTGATAAGCGTTCCTGAGGTCCAACTTCGTGAAGACAGTGGTGCGGGTCAGTGGCTCTAAGGAAGGGTCGATGAGTGGCAAGGGGTATTTATTTTTAACTGTAATGTTGTTTAGTCCTCTGTAGTCAATACACGGTCGAAGGGTCTTGTCCTTTTTGGCCACAAAGAAGAACCCCGCCCCGAGAGGAGAGAAGGAGGGTCGAATTAGGCCAGAAGCTAGAGATTCAGAAATGTACCTCTCCATGGCCTCTCTCTCGGGCAAAAACACGTGTTCACAGAAGACGAGGATGTGAAAGAGTATACGGGTTTGGTACTGCTCTGATTGGGTTACGCGCTGACACCTGCTGCAGGGACCAGGAGGCATATAAGCGGTGAGGCTCAAATCACTGAAACGAGCAGCAGGTGCGGCGGGGGAGACTCCACCCCGCAGCCTAGTCAAGCCACCTAAAACGAAGAAAACTGAGGACAAGCAGCACAGGAAACAAACACATACACCAAAATAAGGGACAGGAAGAAGCGTGAGCCCGGATCCTGACACAGACAGCAGTTTGGGGAAACTTTGACTGTTTTGTTGGCTGTTTTAAATATGTCCAGTGTGTGACTAGAATAACTTGGAAAAGGCTGAGCGAAGGATCATTTTCAAGAACCAAAGTGAATCAGCCTCTCAACCGTATCTTCTTCCTTCTTGCTTAAAATGACCCTTGCACTGTAGAGAAGAGCAGACGTTAGGTAATTTAATATAATCACTCTTTTCACAGTATAGCACTCATAGTGGACTTTTAAATAAGTATGTTGGTTATTTCTTTCCATTATTGAGGAATTACAGTGAGGACCAAAACCAATAATTCTGTCTTACAAATATTTTCTGTGTCACCTTCTCCTGATGCCACTGACTCTTCCAAATGATATTTAGAACAGTTTTTATACAGTCAGTAAGCCACACTGTTGTTCTACATGATACACTCTTCCTAAATAGTAAACATAATAATAAATATATACAGTAATTTATTTTGAATGAGAAACACACTTTACTGCTACTGTATATGCTGACCAGTGCTATCACATTTCCTTAGATTCACATATGTGTCATTGAAAATGTACAGTGGGCCTTTTTTTAATAGCTCAGTACTTTCCTCACATTCTACTTCACACACAGTATAGGCTTAATATTTACTTTTCATAATGCTAATTCTAAAACATTACATTGTAGATCTGTGTGACTTTGAGGAGGGGACTTGTAACTGGCAGCAGCACACCACTGACGACTTTGACTGGATCAGAGCATCGGGCTCCACGCACAACCCAAACACAGGACCAGACACTGACCACACCACCAACACACCTGTGGGCCATTACTACTACCTGCCTTCCTCTGCTGCTGACCGTGCTGGCCAGACTGCTGCAATGTCATCACCATTTTTCCCTACAGGTCAGAAATTTACAAGCTAAAATCATCCTGTGCCATAAATCCACCTCTGATCAGGTTCACCTCTTTCCCGCACAGAGAGAGAATGCAAAAAAATAAAATAGTTGAGTTAATTGTTTTAATATATGGTGTGTTTTCAGGGTGGGACATAATGTTTTCTCATCTCATATACAGTATTTCAATATCCCTTCACTGTTTCTAGTAAATTGACCAAGGAAACACAAGTAACAACCTCTATATTAAGTTTACAGTATTAGTAATGTGGTTTAATGTGAATATTCAGCATTTTGCAATTTGTACAACATTTTATATGTTTTACCTCCTCAGACAAAGGAGCCTGTGTTCAGTTATGGTACCACATGTACGGCAAAGGCATTGGGACGCTGAATGTTTACCAGCAGAGTGAGGAAGGGAAGGGGGCTCTGATTTTCTCTCAGACAGGTGACCATGGCAAACTGTGGAGGTTCGCTCAGGCTTCACTTCTGCCTCGGGTTCAGCCTTACAGGGTGAGTCACAAAGCTCCACCCACAACATATAATCAAGCAGGTGATCCAGAATCAGTGAGGAAAAGAGAGACACTCTGAGTGCTTGTGCCATTTTGGACATACTACATTACACTGCAGAAATGCATGTTCAAGGAAAAATAAGCCTTATTTCTGGGAAATTCTTTTTTTTTAACCTAAAAAGAAAAATAATCCCGACAAGCAGGTTTTGCACTAGAAAAATCTAATTTTAAAAAGTATCTAACATATCTTAAGCTTTAATTACCAGTAACAAGCTGAAACAATGGTTTGCATGAACGAGTTGTATGTTTGTGTATATAATATAAGAAATTCTAAGGAATAAATCCCTAAAGACAGGGGCCCACGGTTAGCACTGTAGTGGTTAGCACTCTTGCCTTTGCAGCAAGAGGTCCCAGGTTCACAAGAGGTCTCCATGCTTCCCCTGTGGCGCGCGGGCACAGCCCAAAAACACAGCCCAAAAACATGCAGATTTGGGGATTAGGTTAATTGGAGTGAATGGTTGTCTGTCTCTATGTGGCCCTGTGATGGACTGGCGACCTGTCCAGGGTGTACCCTGCCTCTCCAGCGGGGGCACCAGATAAACTATTCTTCCAAGCAAAATAAGCTTACCCCAATGGCAAATTATTTTCAAATATTTATTTTATTCTTCAATTGATTATTTTCAGTAAATCAATTGAAGAATATTTAGCTTATTTAAGGTGGCAACTTACCACTAGTTAAATATACTACACTACTGTAATTGGCAACTATAGTTACTAGAAATTAAGAGATAAAATAATACGTTAATATGCAGTACAATTAATAAAATTACCAAAATAAAATTGTTTGAATTAGCTCAACGGGATATGTTGTAACATTATGCTGCTAATGTCAGGTTAATGTTTAGTCATACTATAACACTGGAAATGGGCCCTTGTAATGTCAGTTATAGCTGTGCTGCAGGTGATTTTACTCAAAGCAATCATGTTTATTCCACTTTTTTTTGTATGCAATTCAAAATAACCTGTAACATGTATGCCACATTATATATGCAAGCTTATGACCAGCTTTACTTTATCTTAAAGTCAGTGTGAAGTATGAAACCCTTGGTCAGTTCACCTCAATTCCTTTATACTGAATTTATTTCGTCATTACAAAGTAGTTGAATGATTTCTCTGCGTTTTTTCCCCTTTGCACATGAAAATTAATCTATCTGCTTCATTAGCCCTTCTTTTGTATAAACTAATCCAGTAATGGCCAATTTTGTTAATCTGACAAAAATTTGATGTCAATACGGTAGTAAATGTGTTCTTAAAATGAGACTACAGTGTGATCTAATAAGACTACAATGACAACTACAATATTCCTTATTTTCCATGGTTATACACTGTCTGTTTCAGATTGTGGTGGAGGGTGTGAAGGCTGGCCCCACTCAGGAGGGAGACATGGCTTTTGATGATGTACATCTGACAGAGGCTCACTGTCCTCCTCCTGGATTTTGTGACTTTGAGATCAACATGTGTGGCTGGAGCAACCTGGGTGGAGGAGTCGACCAGGGCGACTGGCTCCGTGGCACAGGGGCCTCTCCAAACCAAAACACTGGCCCCAGCACTGACCACACCACCAACGCAACACATGGTTGGTATTTGTTGACAAAACACATGGATCTTATTTTGGGTAAAGTTATAATGATATGCTGGTCAGAAAATGAATGCTGCATTCCAAAAAAACAGTGTTTGAAGTGACTATCAGTAATAGAATGTAATTTTCCTCCAGGTTACTATCTGTATGTGGACAGCTCAGTGGGTGAGTGGGGAGACATGTCCTTCCTTGTCAGTGAAGTGTACCAGCCATCCACCAGAGGGCATTGTCTCACCTTCTGGTACCACATGTATGGTAGCCATGTTGGGACTCTCAGAGTTTACATAAATGACAGGTAACTGACTCAATGTAATTGGGGGGGGAGGTTAATAACTGTAATTGATATATATACAGGAGTTCGTTTTAATTGGATAATATGTTTCCCCATAGACAAATGCACACTGGTGGAAATGAAGAAGGAATTCTGATTTGGATTGAGACAGGAAACAGGGGAAATGAGTGGAAGAAGGCCAGTGTGTCTTTTAAACATGACACAGCATTCTGGGTAATTATGGGCTGATGATATTTCAGAATGAATCCCGATAGTTTCATTGTAGATTGTGATTTTGGGGAATGTGTGTGCTTTTTTATCTCTTCCTGTCACAGTTGGTGTTTGTGTATCAGAGGGGGATGAGTCCAGGTGGGGATGTTGCTCTTGATGACATTACTGTCTTCCCAGACAGCTGCTTCTCAGATCCCCCTCCTGAGAATAACAATGGTAACTTCCTTACAGTGATAGTTCAGGTTTTTATTCAATGTGGTTGAATGAGGTGGTCACTGAAAACATGACTGCAAGGAAAAACAGATCATCCACCTAACAAAAGTTTTATATAGCAAAATGAATGCTTATGATAATTTGAAAAGAAGAAGCTTGAAGCTTAACTACTGCTGGTCTATGGCTGTCTTAACTGGTGAATTTGAGTAACAAATAAATTCAAACAAGTGATTTAAAAACACCAAAGTCTTAAAACAATACATTTAAACTTACAGGTGGAGGCAACAGTGGATCAACAACACCCTGAGTGATGTAATTTAAAATCACATTTTCTCGATGGACTTTGTTGAGGGAAGTGAGACGTTTACCAAGTGACACAGTGAAACAGTTTTCAGTCAGAAAAGTACAAGAAAAAGTAGCAAACATTCTTAAAAACATGTAGATCCAGGAGTCAAGTCAAGTCAATGTTATTTGTACAGCCCAATATCACAAACACAGTTTGCCTCCAAGGGCTTTAAAGTCTGTACAGCAAGTGACAAACTCGAGGACACATTAGAGACATTAAATAAATACTAATACTAGGGCTGGGTATTGGACAAAAATGCATGAATATAAGATGATGTGAAATTCTGTGCACATTTGATGCTTCTCTCTCTCTCTCTGCAGATAACATGTCCATAGTCCTCGCAGTCACTCTGACTCTGCTGGCTGGTTTCATCCTCTCCATCTTCCTCTTCATACTGAACAGGAAATGCAGTGCAAAGTAAAAACATAAATAATTACCATAATGTAAATAATAACAAAGAGTTGATGCTCATCCCTGGTTGGCTGACATTTTTGCTTGTATGTTTTAGGAATCCGTCATCACTTATAAATAGTGATGAGGTTCAGCAGAACACAGCGTTTGACCTCTCTGACTGTCAAATAGATGTAAGTAAAAAGGTTCTTACACCAAAACAAAGATTCCAAAAAACTCAGAAGTAAAACAGTTGTTTTGGGGTTTTTTTCAACAAGGGCACACAACATGGAAGTGACCTTTCCTTTGACAACAAGGTGTATGACCCATCACCTGATGCAAGTGATGCCACTGTGGGTTCATCTTATGCTTAGCCCAGATTTATACAACATGCAGTTTGTAAATAATGCCACCTGAAGATATTTTAACTTCATTTTAACTTTTATTACCCTGATTGATGTTTTTGGCTGCATTTGTCTGTCTGTTTTCTCTGGATAAACATTTTTAGTATGGGAGTTGAAGAAATTATTAAATTGTGGTCGGGATATAGATTTGAATAAAACAAATGTTAACCTTATGAGATAGTGGAGCGTATCGACACTGTGGGAACCTTTGTGACATCCAACTAAGAGACTGTAGATTGTAACAAACAAGTGTGTCCGAAAACTACAGTGAGCTTTACAAAAAGAGGATGTTTTTCTCCATTTGTCTAGAAATCTTCAGCTTCAAAATGCAAAATACTGGCCCTGGCTTGTTTGACTGATCAAGCTGTAGAAACATGGCTTTTTATTATCTTTAAAGGGATTATAAAATTACATATTGGTAAATCTACTATGCCAAGGCTTCCATTTCTGCCAGTGAGCCCTCCTAAATGTTGCACTCCAGACCTTTTAATTCACACTTGAATTTTAGATATTTTCAAGTACTGCCCAGCAGAGTGACTGAAGGTTTGTAATTTAATTATTAAAAGTTAATAGTGTTTATTTTGTACAAAAAGAAATATCTTGCCAAACTTGAAACTTGTGTAAAGCTATCTGTAAAGCCAGAAGAACCAGTTCTTCTGCTAGATTAATTTTGGTTATTGAAGAGCAGAGAAAAAGTGCTTGTCAGTTTAAGCAGCTTGTTATGGTTCCACTGAGGAGTCTCAGCATCACTTTTATTACGCTGGTCCATACCAAATGATTGGGCAACAATCATTGTTGCTTAATGTGAAATTTTAATAATTTAAATTAACATTTAAATACATTGTTTTTTTAAAGAGTTTTCTTTGTTTAAAAAAGTTAGACAAAATTGGTTCTGGACAGCCATTTTATAAATACAAAGTCGCCAGAATTCTCATCCTCCTGTGCCTCCTCATCACAAATCAAGTGTGTCTGTCACCATCACCATCACCATCACATCTCTTTTTAACAGTTGATCTAGTTCACCTAACAGCAAATCTCTCTCTCTTTGACTCTGCAATCAATTTAAATGTGCTGTGTGTCAAATTTAGCAATATTTATTGGTTAAGTAGCATGTTGCAGCTGGATTTCACTCACTTTTCCCTTCCAAGTAGTGGCCATTGAAAGTAAAAAGATGTTTAGTGTGTCCATTGTGGGCTATTGCTGGGCTGTAAAACTGATCCCTGCTCTTGATATAGATATAAAAGACTCATTCTGGGGTAATGAAAAACAACTATTCATACAATCAGATGATTGTACCCTTTTAAAATTTAATATGAAGTATAATTATTTTATCTTTAACTGAACCAAATGAAAATAATTTGACCACACACTGGACCTTTAAACACAGGGTAAACCAGGTCACTTCAGCAGAGGTAACTTTCCTTCATTTCGTCTAGTTTTGGTCTGTTTTTACTTTGTTTTAAATGCTTACTCTGTAAAGTCTCCTTGTGTGTCTTGAAAAGTGCTTCACATAAAATGTATTATTATCAAAATGTCAGTGAATGAAACATAATTATCACTAAAAGGATAGTGTTGAGTCGGCGGTGTCTCTATTTCACACACATTGAGCAATAAGCTACACCTGCTTATGTGGTTATTAATTGTAGCCCAAGGAAACCACTGAACTATGTTGACATTGAAATGTTTTAGAAAAAGTGCCCAGTCAACTGTCAGTGTACAACTGAATTGAAAGGCACATCCATAATTAAAACTCTGGCACTGTGCCTGCTGCTCAACATGTTGTGAAAGAGCTTAAATTACAAGTGAAGTTGTCAAACAGGCGCACTGTTAATCTGCCTGTAATAAACAAATGCCTGAACAGGATATTCAGGTTTCACAAACAAGTGCTAAAAGAATGGCCTTGTGCAATGTACACTCACTCTCACTCATTTTCTACAGCTTTATCCTCCACTGAGGGTCACGGGGGGCGCTGGTGCCTAACTCCAGCTGACACAGGGCGAGAGGCGTGGTACACCCTGGACGGGTTGCCAGTCCATCACAGGGCCACATAGAGACAGATAATCATTCACTCTCACATTCACACCTACGGTGGTATTTTATAATTTAGAGTGTCCAATTGGCCTAATCCATAAATCTGCATGTTTTTGGACTGTGGGAGGAAACTGGAGAACCCTCCCACACACACACACACGGGGCCCGGAACAAAAGGCAAGAGTGCTAACCACTACACCAACCATGTGGCCCTGTGCAAAGTACATTGTAGTTTAAATTACAAATGTGAGTACTGGAAGAAATGAATAACAATAGGCTTGACATGGTTGATAACAGGACACACATTCCACTGCACACTCTGCACATTACGTCCCAGAGTGCATTGCAATTGTTGTGAAGCACATTTCCCAGAGGTCCATTGTTTCATAGACATTGTAATTGGGTGGATGGTCTCTCCTCAAAGGATGCTCATTTGTCACCCTCCCTGAATGAAATAAATGTATGAAAGAGTTTAACAACACTGCTGTTCAATTACTCCAGAGAAGTTACAATGGTGACAATTTGAGAGTTAATCCAAAAAAAAAAATTAAAAAAAAAAAAAAAAAGCAGGTGTTGAGTGTGCACAAGTTACTGCAGCTTACGCACCCAGCTTTTTTCATGAAATTGTAATGATATGTTTATGCTCTAATTGGAATAAAATATGGGTTTATGCGATTTGCAAATCATTGAAATGTGTTTTTACACTACGGCCTAACTTTTTTGTATTTGAATTGGGGTTTTAGTAAAGTTGCTGTATTGGTTTATTTTGGCTACATTTATTAAAATGATCCCCAAAATACAATGGTGTTATACTTGTGCTTTTATTATGTTTAGCACTTTATTGATCAGCAATTAAATCCCATAGAACTAGGTCATACATCTACACCTAATCATGTAAACTATTAACCTTAGTCCTAAATCAAAGACCATGGAAACAAACACTTTTACTTTTTGGTTAACTGAATTTCTGCAGGTGAATTAAAGTATGAAGTTCCCAAGATCCCAGCTCACACAGGGCAAAAGGTGGAGTACACCCGGGACAGGTAGAATGATAAAACTAATAGTCTGTTTCTATGTCTTGCAGTTAATTATTAGACAGGGAAGGCAGTTCACAGCTCACGGGAGAAGAAGGAGATGTTTGTTTAGTCTTAGATCTGTATTTGAAGGCCCTGAATCTTTAGTATAAATAAGAGAGAACAGACTTTCCTTCCATATTCCAGTGTAAATGTCCTTTACAAGTTGTGTGGTCCCATATTACTCACCAACGTGTTGCCTTTAACTTGTTAGAGAGCATCCCTACCCTATGCAGAGCAGCTTCACAGTGTGTCACGCTGCAGCTGTAGATTAGCAATCTCTTTGTATTATTCTCATAAATATATGTATCTTTTCTTTCATTGTCAAAGGCAAAGAACAAATGCCTTCTAAGGCTGGCAGTGATTGCTTCATTCCTACCAGAAACACTAACCAAATGGATGTGGCAAGTTTCCTGCTCACTAAGAAGAATCAATCCATGGACACAAACAGTACAACATCAGTAAATAATGTTTAACTTCCCCCTTTGCATTGCAAGAGGTGTCCTTACAGTTCCACCTAAGCTTCACGTGTTGTCATTTTTCACTACGATGACCATAATCAGTGACTTGTTTAGATGCTCCTGATTCACTTTGTAAGTTCAAGAGTTTATTGTAGAATGTTATAACACTGACTGGCAACCCTCACGTGGAGGATAAAGTGAGCGAGTTGTAACACTAACAGGAAAAGCAGAAAGCCTGGTCTGTTTCATCAAATGGATTCAACACTGAAGACGCAAAGACTCTGCACCTTCAAGGGAAACCACTGAATGCACCAGAAGGTAAGGATATTTATATTCCAATGTGTTGCAAATTATAAATAAAGACGGCCAGGATTTTTAACCAAAGTTTGTTTTTCTGTTTACAGGCTATCAAAACAACTTGAAAGTCCTCTACGGTCAGGTTGCAACTCCTGTCTTGGTCAAGAAGACCAGATACATACAGTTAGCTCCTGACAAAGTCTTGGATGCTCCAGAGCTTCGCAATGATTTCTGTAAGTTTAGCAATTCATGGTTTATTTTATTTGTGGACAATCCTATTTTATTCTTGACAGGAATATATCCATAAGTGATGTTTTATTTATACAGCTGAAGATATCAGTTGAAGATGTATAATGTCCAATACATGAGACTACAGCACTAGATTTTAAGCAAAAGAGAGTCATGCATGTCAAAGTTCTCGTTTGTACATTTTCTTCCACAGATTTGAATCTACTTGACTGAAGCAGTCGAAATGTTAAGTTAAGAGTTAAGAGTCTTTATTGTCATTGTACAGTAATACAGAGTACAATAGCACAACGAAATTGGGGCACAGCTCTCCCCTCTGTGCAAAGGTAATGTATAAATATATATAAATATAGAATATAAAAAACCAAAACAAGCATGCAAAAAACTACATTATTGCAATATTGCAAAGGGTGACAGACATGTTTTCACTTTTTGCTTAAACGTACATGTGTTTCTGTGATTTTTGTCCCTCTATTTTTTTCCACTGGACCTCTATTAGAGCCCTTTGGCCTTACAAAGTAAAAAAAAAAATTTTTTTTTGTTTATTGTGAGGTAAAATGGATAATATACGGTCAGGATAAGTAATAAAACACTTGAGATGCAATTTTGTGCGTTTATTTTCGTCACATAGTAAATAAATACATAAATAATTAAACCGATTTATGCACTTCACAACAAGACAAATAGCAAAAGTGTTAAAATAGGCCTACTGCAATTTGGGCTGTAAAACTCAAAACACGGAAATATAGACTGTAACAATAAATAAGTGCATAAATAAATACAAATAAAATTTAAATATACAATTTATTATATTTGATTTACTTTTTGTTAATCAACAAATAATAATTTTATATATTGCATCATATGACGCACCTGTTGTAATATTTTCTTCAATTTCAGTTTTTATTAACAACAACCTCTTTGTCAGTGTTCGACACTGAAATTACAATTATGTTCATGTGACATTATATCAATAAAGCTTTTTGAAATTGAGAGCGCAGCCGAGGTTGGACTGATTAAAAGAAAATAGATAATAACGGAATAGGAATAGTCCATTTTTTTGCTTGATGGCGAGACCATAACGTTGTTTGCCAACCGCCAATAAACGCCACAAGAAGAAGAAGAAGAAGCGCAGCCGAGCTTCTGGCCTGCAGCCGAGCCCTTTTACTTGTGACTCCATTCATACCAGAAGATCCATACATTACATTAAGCCGCCGCCGCCGCTGCTCGGAGAGAACAATGGGTGTCCAAGTCGATACTGTCAGACCCGGAGACGGTGAGGTTTTTTCTAACTAATTTAGTCATTGCTTGAAAGCTTTTCTATCCTTAAGAAAATCCAGGATTTTAAAATTCCGTTATCTCCCTTTAGGTGCGAATTTCCCCCAGAAAGGACGGAATGTCCTGGTGCACTATGTCGGTAAGACACTGACCACTTACTTCACCCACTTTGATTGGAAATAGATATGTTTCGCTCAAGCGTGACTTGTTTGTCGTTAAGTGAACATGAAAGGATTTATGCTGTTAAGTCTGTTCTATCGCGAATTACTCTCAACAGAACGCCCTCGTTACGGACATTATTGCGTTAGCTTAGACTATCTTAGCGCAGTGGCTCGAAACGAGGGGACTTGCTGGCTAATGTGGACATTTTTTTTTAACTCTATCACACGACGCATTTCAGCTGTCTTACTCGTTACTGTAAGACAGCTGCGTGACATACGCACGACATTCTGCCAGTTCGAGCCAGGTTAACTGTTCCTCTCCATTTCCACGCCTTTGTGCTAAGCTAGACAATGCTAACGGGGTCTTGGGTGTAGCTTCTACATGGAAGAGAATTCCCGTGTGCATCGATTAATGGTGTAAATTCTCCTTCTATTTACACATACGGTTGTTTATTCATTTGGTGTATGGTTGGAAATGCTTGCTATAATAGAATATTTAGTGTTTTTCTGTTTAGTTTATAATATGTCAAAATAAATGTAGTTTTACTTGATCTCTCTTATGAAATCTAAAACTACACCATTGTCGTTTTAGATTTCACTAACCCAATCACAAGCCAAAGTATTGACCACCCGTTTAAATTTTGAATAAAACGAAAGCAAGTTCTCTGATATCAGCTTCTCTGGTTCAAGGTCCACTGTGTATGATTAATGAGATTTTATAGGCATAAATTCAAAACGTTAACCATGCTTGTCTTTTTTAATGTATAATTGCTTTACAACTATAAGTGTGTGGTTTTCATAGCCTTAGATTTGAGCCTCTTGTATGGGTGTCAGGCAAGGGCCTCATTTTGTGGAGGCTGCCATCTTGCACCACCATGTTTCTTGTGCAGCTAATGGTCAAATCAGCCTGCATTTGTTTTTCATTTTGAAGTAGAATCAAAGATGCAAACAAATATAAATTACATTCTCTCTCTAGCATTTGCAGGCCACTGTAGCTTCTTGACATACATGGAAAAGGGAGGGTTGAGTCCTCACTTTGTTACAATTGACAGTCTCACTTTTATGTCACTAATGGCACTTTTCCCTTATATAGTTCTAGCACTGCTTGACTCTGCTGTTGCAAGCGAGCTGAGCAAACACTAAAATGTGACATCAACAGACCGCCGGCCCCTGAACACCAGTCAACACTGGAAGAGTGATGAGCGCGATGTCTGACACAGGAGTCTGGTGTATTTAGTAACAGCACTTCCGAGACCCAGCAATCGTGAGCCGAATCACAACCCGTATCTCAGTTCACTGACTGTGTCAGACGGAGTCTGTGCTCCGGTCATGCAGGGAGTACTGAAGGATTTGTTGATCTGATTCTAATAATTAGTACACCGAACAGAACTGTCACTAGTTTATGTGTTGAGCTATGACGACCCCGTCCACATTAAGGAGGTACTATGAAGTAATGGAAAAGGACGTTCCTGATACCAAGCCGAGTAGGGCCGAGTAGTGCTAGAACTGTATAATGGAAAAGTGACATAATTCTGACTCACTGGACCTTTAATATTTTATGGTTCGTTTGCTCCACAAATATCTTTGTTTGTTGTACAAATAAACAACAGATATTTGAAGCCCTGGTCATTTTGAGGTTTTGGAAGCAGTTTAACATTTGAATGAAATGGCTAATTTTCTGAGAAAATAGTCATTATTTTCAGAACAGTTGCTATTTAATTTTTTTTGTCAGTCATTTAATCAAAAAGATAATTAACAAGAATAACAATTTGTTGAACAGGCAGGCTGACGAATGGCAAGGTTTTTGACTCCTCCAGGGAACGTGGAGAGCCCTTCTCTTTCGTCCTTGGGCAGGGTCAAGTCATTCGCGGCTGGGATGAAGGTGTAGCAAGGGTAAGGATCAAACTTTAAAGAGTAATTTCAGTTTTTACACATTACTCAGCCAGTGAAAGAGGACTGGATGACACTAAATGGATTATTAAGCATCATCACAATACAAACGTTTCAAACTGATAATTATTGCAACAAAATGTCAGATAGGTAAAGAATGATTATGCTCCTGCATCGAGGTGGGCAAATTATATCGTGATTGTTTTAAAGATGAGCAAGTTGACATGATCGAGTATTTAAAATGACTTCACAAAGATTCTACGCAAATCGTAAAATATGAATGAAATCACGCAACCTTAGTGCAATAGTCTTGCATGACCTGAGTCAGCTTTGTTAGCTATGATGACAAAGCTAATGATGGTGTAGAGCAAGTAGATTTTTTTTTCCCAGTATAAACATTAATATTTTAATGATGCACTGGGTTACAAGAATTAAATTTTATAGTTTCCATATTTGCATATGGAATCACATCTTACTGAATCCACACACAATAAAAACAAAACAAAACACCAAAAACTGCTTTTGTTTTCAGGAGCTTTCATGGACACCTTTCATTAACATGCAGTAACTTGTCGTGCTTGTTAACTGTGTCTTTGATCGTTAACTGAAGCATTTTAATGAGCCTGACAGTAGATGGGGACAAGGTGTGTGTGTGAGTGATGGAGAAAGAAAAAAAATTGTATGAGGCTGTCTAAAAATAAAATAAACTTGAATAATCTTTTTTTCCCTTCACTTTAAAGAGCTAAAATGAATGAATACAAATTATATTTACTGAAGAATACTGTTTTAAAACCAACACTTAATGGCATGGATGCAGATTCATGTTCTCTTCACTTTCTTCACAGATGAGTGTTGGAGAGAAGGCAAACTTGACCTGCTCGCCAGACTTCGCGTATGGCAGCAGGGGATACCCACCTGTCATCCCCCCCAACGCTACTCTCATCTTTGAAGTTGAGCTTCTGAAATGTCTATAGTGCTCTTTCTTTTCTTATCCCACCCACATCTTTGACACAAACAGCTAAAGTTAAGGTTCCCTTAATAGCAATGGTTTAAAAAAAAAAAAAAAAAAAAGATTTTGATATCCTGGTATAATTGAAACAATTGACAAGCAAATGCGATCGGGCTATTTTTAGAGGTATTGTTGGTGCCAAGATTAAATGACCATTAAAGAATTATACATTATGGAAAGAAAATCCTCTTTGCTTTCTTGGAGAGTTACATGAGATGATCACTGGGTCTCTAAAATGCGCCCGCAGGAACATCTGAAACACACTCATTAACACTCGTTAACACATTTTCTGAATCTATTTAAATCTTAAAGTGACCTGGTTTTCAGCACACATTCATAGACTCTGCAGTCAGTCAGGCTAACTGTTTACATAATTGGTGCCACATTTAGCTATTGTTTGTAACTTAATCTTTACCAAACATGTTATGTCAACTTAGACTTAAAAAGATCCACCATGTTGGGTAACCGTCCAGGATTTATTTGGTCTTCATGCTTTGTTACTGTCATGTTAAATCTTTGAATTATTCTTCAGCTTTTATGGAGCACATGAATGCATCATGAAATGAGGAGAAAAACAAATGCATTTTACAAAGAGAAGCAATCCATTGACACTTATGTTTTGGGGGGTGTAGTATTGTCATAAATGCTAATTTAACAAACTTGATTAAAAAGCATTTTTTTTGTCAGCATAAATGTATCTCTTCAGTCGAGGCATTTATTGGGCAATGTAAACTTTGACTCGTCGTTTTGTACATTTGGAAAAACTAATGGTTCTTGATTGTTTTTCATCCTTATTCATGTTGCCATTCATCCTATAAAAATTTTTGAAATATGATCCCTTACACTTCTCTTTTGGACCTGTCATGTTACAGGCCTAAAGTGCTCTTCATTCAAATCACAATTCCATTTTTTTTCTGTAATGTTATAATCTTAATTGTGTCCTTTTAAAATGGTATCAGTGGGTGTTACATTCTTGCATTAAAACAAACTGTAAACCATATTTATGTTTTATTCATGGTCACACTTGATACACGTAGGATACTTGTTTTTAAGTCTATTCACAGCACAATCTAACAGTTACGCTTGTGTAACCACAGTTCTGTGTGAAGAGACAGTATTTGTACAGCTTATCTCCATAAGTACATGTAAGTAGTGGTGTGTGGTGTCAGTTTGTATTAAAGAAAAGAACAAATATATGGGGGGGGGGGGGGGGAAAATGGGGGGGGGGGGGGGAAATAACAATATGGTCAAGTATTATGTTTCTTTGCCAGAAGTGACCTCTTATGGTTGGACACCCCATGTTTTTAATCAGTCGTTTAAGCTTCTTATCTATAATATTTATACTTCAAATCCAAATTTTCTCAGTAGCTTCCATGTGATGTCACACTGATTTCAAACAATGTACCCTAACCTTTAAAGAGAAAAGACACATTTGGATTTTATTGTGTCCTCTCTTTACAATGATTATTGGTGTTTCAAAACTTAAAATACTCCCATGTCGTGTCGCTCTAACTTTAAAACAAAGCCGGAAGTTTTTCTTTTTTCATTAGATTTTTAGTGTATAATTTACATAAATCATCAGGATGTTTCTGCAGTCAGAGCGGAAATAGTGGAAGAAAGAAATGAAGGAAAGCCATGACCTTTACTGTGTTGTCTGTGTGACATGATATTAATTGATGACCCTGATTACATATATGCAGAAGGTACACGATGTCACAAATGGATCACAGCTACAGTCGCCTGAAAAGTGCAATGTGTCTCCACCTAGTGGTTTGTAATATGAACACTAATAATAAAGAGCTCATTTAATACAATTAAGTAAAAACAATCAAAGGGTTAGTTACCTGGAATGAGTATTTAAGTGAGCATTAGTAATCAAGACACAAACACGCGTGACAACACTGAATAATAACACTTTTAAGCATATTTCATGTCACCATAGTTAAATTGCAGATATGTAATTTAAAGAGGAGACACTAATATGCTAATAACTACAAACAGCTATAAATATAACAAAAGGCAATATTTTTCTTACACAGTTTGGTGTTTTATAAGTCATGCATTTTACAGTTTATTTGTTTATTTATTTAGCATATTTTGATTATATTAAAGGCCGGAAAGGCCGTTGAACCTCTGGCCTGTTTTGTCTTTTTGTTTATAATCGTGAAAGTTCCGACAGCACGTGAAGGCGGCGCGTCACATAGTTTGACTGTGACCCGCAGTGAACAGACGCACCGCTGACTTTAACATGGACGTTAACAACAAGAGAAGCTCACTGCTCAGCGACGGAAATAATTAATTTAACATTGTACGCCATTTTATGTTTTGATTTATTATAGTTTTTTGGTTTGTTTGTTTGTTTTTATTGAATTACCATTGATTTCCCCAGTGGGCAGTCAGCTCAGAGGAAGGATGGCGATGAAGAAGACAGTTCATGTCATTACCGGACTGGTCATCGTTTTCCAGTTTCAAATAAGCTCCATTAGGCTCATATCCGCCAGTGGTGAGTCATAAACAATAAATATAATGCTGCTGCTGTTGTTGTTTATAGAATTGTTTTTGATCGTCAATTTGCAAAATAGGTGCTACAGTATCGTAAACATTAAATATGTGCCTTTTCCCCTCAATATAATGATGTGATCATCTTCAAATGTTTAATATGCACTGACCAAAATCAAAATGACATTCCATGGCTCATAATAGAATAGAGTAGAATAGAATAGAGGACGTTGATGAGAGAGAAAATGATCTTATTAAATCTGCTTCCTGTGAAAAGTCTGTAACTGACTTGTTGTTACTTCGAGAGTTCAATATTTATTATTTAAAAAAGTCTTAGAAACATTGGAATAAAATATTAATCCCCCCTTCTACATTAGTGATGTAGGAAAGACAACAACAAAATAAGAAATAGATAAATAATAATAAATACTGTATAAGTATGTAATCAGTATACAAAATAATAAAAAAGAAAACATGATAATGGTGATGTTATGTTATAGTAACTTGAAATAATGCCAACTGCATGAAGTGTGGTGACATGAACTATTCTGAAAATGTGTTAAACAGTGTTGTCACATGATCAATACCAGGTGAATTAAATCTGAAACTGAACTGCTTTTACTGAGGGAACAGTATTTGGTTTCATGTCTCTTGACTACAGCATTAAGTTTTAATACACCCATCCATCCACTAGGTGGCGATGTCTGAAGGAGAGGCTGGTTAGACTCTAATTACAAGTGCCGTCAGGTGTGTTGCTGCTCACCCTCAGAGGTTGCGTTTGTTTGCGTTGTCAATTTTCTGTGGGAAAGCGAAAGGAGAAACAAAAAAAGAGCAGCAACAGAGGACAATGATACAGTTGGTAAGTTGACGGAGTGGCAGCTGCTCACCGGCACTGATATAGTTACTGTCCTTGGCTTTTGATAAAAGTGTTCTAGGTATTACTAAGAGAGAATTTCTAATCGCTTCAGCGCGCACGCCAATGCAGCATCATACGGGTGGAGGGCTGTGAGGCCTCTGTGGCCACACACACACACGCACACACACACACGCACGCACGCGTTTGTGCTTCTATCAGAGTGAGGACCCTCATAGACATAATACATTCCCTAGCCCCTTACCCTAACCTTAACCATCACAACTAGATGCCTAACCCTAACCCTAAAACCAGGTCTTAACCCTGAAAAAGCCTTTTCAAGGGGTGAAAAATAGTGAGGACCAGCCAAAATGTCCTCACTCTGTAGGGTTTGTATGATTTTTGGTCCTCAGTCTGCAACAAACACACACACACACATGCTTGTGCTTCTATCATAGTGAGGACCTTCATAGACATAATACATTCCCTAGCCCCTTAAACTAACCTTAACCATCACAACTAGATGCCTAACCCTAACCCTTACCCTAACCCTAACCTAAACCCAATTCTAACCTAACCTTAAAACCAGGTCTTAACCCCGAAAAAGCCGTTTTAAGGGGTGAAAAATAGTGAGGACCAGCCAAAATGTCCTCACTCTGTAGGGTTAGTATGATTTTTGGTCCTCAGTCTGCAACAAACACACATACATACACACACATACAGAGGCTGCCTGGCCTCACACGTCTGGCCCCTGGTCCTGCTGGTGTGAAGAATGTGAAGCATGCTTTCACCCTCTGCCGTGAAGAGAGAGGTCGGGATGCACTGTTGTCACTGCAGGGCCACAATGACGGGACGACCGCATGTTTTCCACATGGCACGCACTCGGGCACTGTTTATGTCGCACTCTCGTTCGGTTTACTTGAGTTTAAGGAGGTTTCCTGCACATTTGAGATGTCGCTTTAAGATTGTTTAAATTATTATATATTTTTTTTTATTTGCCACGTAAATTTACAACTAATACAACACATCTGCAGTAAATTGTACTTTGGTTGTGATAATAGGCAGTTTTAATTAAGTGGACCAGCACTTATAAGGGGTTTCTTTGATTATATATAAAATAGGGTCCTCTTTAACTGCATTGCATTCTTTGATCAACGTCTCTAAAGGTGTATTTCAATATTCAGTATTTCAATATTTGACTATCCTTCAGTATAACATAATACAATACAGCAGCTAACAAGTCTGTTGCATGTATCTATTATATCGAGCAAAATAATATAATTCTTTCCTCTGAATTCATGGAAGATACTGAAGATGAATTTATGAAGACATTGCAGTGTATACCAGTTTTGTTTTCCTGACATGCGAGTATATCTTTGGAAACATTTGGAAATTTTTGATTTAAAATAGATTTTTGGTGAGATTTGCAGATATTCTGGTGGCGCTCTAAAGGTTTTCAGCAACATAAGTCAAGAAGTAAAGGGCAGATTTGGATGAACGTTTCAGGGGAAAACTGATTAGATTCAGTGTTTTTCTAGTTAGTTTTGTTCTAGCCTGTTGAAGATGTTGTGTCTCTAATGATATAAAACATATAACAGATGATATTTTGATCATGCATGTTGTTTTTTCCCATTCAGAAAAGTTGAGAAAATTATATTTATTTGCAGAATTCTGAGTTGTTTATGCTTGTGTTGTGTTCAAAGTCAGGGAAATATGTTTATGTCCAGAAGAAAATGCTAGATTGGCAGCATATAATTATGTTGAAAAATATTTATTTGGACTGTAAAATGTCAGAAAACGTTGAACATTGTTTTTCCTCTGGATTTAAATATAATTTTTTTTTTTTTTTACTCTTGTCGATGGATACGATTACATTAGTGATGTATGTCTCTGCATCTTTGATCCCAAAGGAGTTCGCCACAGTGTCGTGCGGGAGCGAGGGCTGCATGGACACATGGAGAAGCGGTGGTCGTCCAGACCCAGGACCGTGGCTCCTGAGTGGTCTGCTGATAAGAGGAACCACTACAGAGACCAGCACCAACCAGACGAGTCCGATCTGGACCTGATGATGGAAGAGGGACACGACAATTCCACACAGATTGTGGTAGGTTTACTCTGCAGACAAGAAGCATTTTTAATAGATAGGATAATCCTTCATTAGTCCCACAGTGGGTAAATGTATATCACAGCAGCAAAGATAATAAAGGTAATAAATAATAAACATACATTTTCACATCTACCATTTTAGGAGATGTTATAAACCTAGAACAGACTATACAGTAACCACAATATATAGAGTATGAGCTTAATATTTAATATTGTCCGGGTTGTGTTGCACATAGGATGAGTAACATGCTACATGTGGTTTAGTGAGAGCAGCGCATGGTGTACAGTTTAACAGCAACCTGTGATGTCGCACCTGTAGACATGTAGGATGTTTCCATCTGTCCCTCGCTGTGTCTCAGTTGAGGGGCCGGATCCTCCCAAGTGTGGACCCGTCGTCCGGATGTCGTCAAATTGCGTCACCGCACCGCGCCGCGGGCCATCCCAACTGACGTGTGACTCGTCGGCTCCCTCTCATGCGGCCGACGCTTGCCCGCTTTTGAAAGATACATTTGTGTATCCTTCACAGCGGAGCATATCCCAGAAATCTGCCAATCTAAAACAATACAAAATAGAATTTCATTTAATACTTACTAAATAATTTCAACACATTCTTGATATTATTTAGATTATTATTATTAGATTATTACTTGTGGATTTAAGAGAAGAGTTAAGAATCTTAACCAGATTTATTTGACCTGGTCAAACCTGTGTTCATTCTAATATTTCATGTCCAAAATGATCTGCTGTGAAAAATGAATAATTATTGAGTTGACTGCATTGTTTTAGTTGACTTATATATATATATATATATATATATAATGTTTAAAATAATGTTTTAGAAATAATGTTTTATTTCTGTACGAATTCTACCTGTTGTTGAAATCATAAATCTGTGATAAGTTCTATTTGTAAATCATATTCCAGGTTCGTCACATTTAAGGGAAATTGTTTGTCTTGTCCATGTTTTTCTCTCAGCCTGCATGTGATACATCACACACCAGTGTCATTTACATTTATGTGACACTTTTTTAAAAAAAATATTAATGGAAGGGTCCATCAAAACTAATAAATAATAATAAAACTGATAAACTGGTACATCAACAAACTAGATAATACATTTATTTCTATAATTATGTTAATAAATAAAATCTGTTTTAGACATATTCATTTTACATTAAATATGTTTCATTTTATCAGATCTTTAGGATGTTTTGGCTGATTAGGGCTTAAATCAGCAGACAGACTTCAGCTGTACCGTCTCATTTTACATCTGTCTCCTCCATTGGCTGCACGCTCAGGAGGAGATGACTCTGTCAGCTTGTCGTAGGGTATCCGTGACCGGAGGTCTTTCCGAGACAGAGGACGTGAGGCAGGAACGTAGTTATGGATATAGTTTATTCTGTACAATATTTACAGTGCTGATTCTCCTTATTTCTCCTCCTTTTCCTCAAAAAGAACATAAATAAAAACGACACAATGGTAAAGTAAAACAAAGAGAAAAATGCGAAAGGCAATTAAATGCTAATGACCACAATGGTCAATGAAAAAAAAAACAGCTAACTAGCGCAGCAATAGCTTGTCAAACACTATCACATTGCACTGGTATCCACCTACTTGCACAGGTCTTTTCACAACAAAAGCCCCCTACAGACTGCAAACTGTACCCTTTTATAAGGAACCCATTCCCGCGCCTCCAGTGGACCATACCACCTACTCAGGTGAGACGGGGCAATACCTAACCTGAAACTCCAAAATCTCAAAGAATAACCGAATACACTTTTAAAACAATGTCTGAATATATTCCCCTGGTACAGGAGACAAAACTGCCCATATGGAGCACCAACCCCTATTATACTTAAACACAGGACAGAAAATCATATGATGGAGATGATACCCTTGGGTGGGACGCGCACCGCTCCGTGAACGCGCACGCGTCCGACCCACAGAGACACAGCATAAATAGCAGACAGTGAAGGTGCGCGCTCCCTTTCGCTCCCTGAAATGCTGCCGGTAGAACACGTAAGTTATTTCTAAACTTGTGATTATGACTCCAAACCATGTTTTATGCTGTTGGGAGAGAATGTTGCACAGAAATTATACCTGACCGGCGACCTGAGTTCTTTGTTTAGCTGCGTTACTACTTAAACACATTGCTGCGGTTCAGCGCGTGCACTCACCAAACTCCGACAGCAATGTGTTCCGCGCTGCTAGCAGAAATATAGACACGCAGTCCGTCAGTAGGCAGACACGATAGTATTGTCCGGTATAATACTATGGCACATTCCTCCCCTACGCAACAAATGTTTCCCCATGAGTCGGGGCTTACGTGATCGCCCCGTGATGACGCGACATCGAGTCGCGGCATCACACAGCTGCACACTTCGGAGGATCCAGACCCTGAATTAAGCACAGTGCTGTGATGGTGTCCTGCAGGCGGAACAGAGAGAAAATCAACATTTGTGTGTTCAGGACAAGTGTTAAGCAGCTGTCACTCAAAGATTTCATGCTGAGGTTCACCAAGAAGCAACGAGCTATGAACCTCAGGGCCATTCTACAGTTGTGCATACTGTGACACAGCCTCTCCCTCTCACAAACCCACAGTGAGCCCCTTAAATAAAGGCTCACTTCTTCTCTTTGTGTCCCTGCACATGTGTACACATGAACAAACATGGTAATAATAATAGTGTGTGTTTAAAGGACTTTGCCTCATTTTTCACCAGGACACTGATCACGCCTACTACACATCTAAGATCTATGGTCCTGGAGACGCAGCTGGTAAAGAGCTGTGGGTGAACGTCGATGAGATGGAGGACGACCAGTGGAAGGTCCGTGGTTTCCTGTCCAGCACCCACAGACAGGCTGAGGTGACGACAGCCGACATTTAAAAGACAACACTCTGCACTTTAACTTGCTTGAATAATAATAGTTCCTTTGTGTTTAAGTAAAGAGTAAAAAGTTAGTTTCTATGTGTAAAGTGTAGTGAGGGTTTGTATGTGAGGTAGTCAGTGGGCATCTGTATCAGCAGACGAAAACAAACCGGTCAGACTGTCTCTCTTCTCTGTGTCAGTCACAGGCCGTGCCATCCACCTCCACATGTACACTCTCAGCCTGTGGGAAACACTGATGTAACCGCGGTCGCTGACCATCTTTCACACACAGCTGATGTTTGACTTTGTCTGTGTTTGCTTCCAGAGAGTGAATCTTTCCTTTGACTTTCCTTTCTACGGACACATTCTGAAAGAAATCACAGTGACAAGCGGAGGTGAGTCACTGTCACGTCTGTCTCACAAATACAAAGCAAAGAACGTGTTGGAACACGCTGGAGACCTTCTCTATTTTTAGCAATATTATATGGATTTAGATGAATTTTCATTATTTTGCATTATTTCCCTTTTTAAACGTGCAAATATACTGAGAAACACACTGAGAAGAAGCAGCTTAAGTATATCTCAAAGCAGAATATTGTCTTTTTTTGGAGCAAAATCTATATTTTTTTTCATTAGTGTGGATCTGCTTTTATACAATCATGACATTATTGCACCTTCTGAGGATCAGCTTTCAAAAACAGAAATAAACCAGTTTAAGTGAAATTACTGAGTGAAGAAGTTGGTGTGTGGGTGAGTGTTTGTCATTAGGAGGGAGGGGCTCTTACATGACCAAGATAACCATGATTTACAATTAAAAATTCAATGTCTCCCATCTGCCAGAAAAACGACTAATGGCAAAATCTGCATGTTTGTTGTTTCCAGGTTTCATTTACACAGGAGATATAATCCACCGGCTGCTCACAGCTACTCAGTACATCGCTCCTCTGATGGCGAACTTTGACCCGAGTCTTTCCAGAAACTCAACTGTGTTTTACTTTGATAATGGTTAGCATTTCCATCATCATTGTAGTATTTAGTTTTGTTGGACATGCTGTGCATTTTGTCTTAAATATACTCTATACATTTTGTATAAAAGGTAATAAATGGTCCATGGTCTGTTCTTTAGGAACTGCACTGGTGGTTCAGTGGAACCGCGTTCCCCTCCAGGACGTCAGTCTGGGAACGTTCACCTTCCAAGCCGTTCTGCACAGTGATGGACGTATCGTCTTTGCATACAGAGAGGTGACCTTTTCTTTTTCTTTTCGTTTCTTTTCTTCATTGTCTCCTTTTAAAGCAAAACTTCACTTAATCAGTTCTTTTTTCTTTCTTAGATCCCTGTTGACATCAGTGACATCAGCACTGACAATCATCCTGTCAAAGTGGGCTTATCAGACGCTTTTGTCGTGCTTCATGAAATAGAGCAGATTCCCAGTAAGAAGCAACTTTCCTCTAATAAGTTTGATTTTTAGCAGCCAGATTATTTGACAAAGTCATCCATAATCATAACTAAAACAATCCTCTTTGTCATGTCCCAGATGTTAGGAGGAGAACCATCTATGAGTATCATAAAGTTGACATAATCAAGTCCAAAATCTCCAACTCTACGTGTGTGGAGATTATACCACTCCCCAGTAAGTTGATCCATTTACTATAGTCTACTACAAGAGAACTGCTAAGATTGAGAACTCTGGTTCATGACGCAGATTTAAATCATTGTTCATCATCGTTTACAAAATCTTAATTTTACTTGTATAATCAGTCATTTAGTTGCAACTTAACTGGTATCCAGGTTTTTATTTCAGGAGCCAAACTTTGTCTTCTTGTGTCTCCACTGTTTCCTGTTTCTCAGCGTGTCTCCAGTTCTCCAGCTGTGGTCCATGTGTCACGTCTCAGATTGGCTTTAACTGCAGCTGGTGCAGCCGACTGCAAAGGTAAACTGCACAATAAGAACATACCACTGAGAAAACTGCACATTGCTCAGAATGCAAATTCATAAAAGTGTCAAGTGTTTTTGATCTGTAGCCACTGAAAACTACTGCTAATATCTGGCTATTTAGACTGTGTTGCTGTCGTAGTGCCCATTTTAGATGCCTTTTTTGTGAGATCATAATGTCGTAAAATTGTAGAATTTCCATTAAAATAAAACACCTTTAAAACTTTGGCAACAACATAAAACTGATATATAAAAGCAGTTAGTGGTTAATGAAAAGAATGCTGATTAAGATGAAGGGTTTCCATGTGTTTTGAGAATATTAACACTCGCCCCAGTTAAGCACTTTAGACACACACACACACTGTAGTATATCCTATATACATTATACAGTAAAGATTTGAACATTTACACTCCATATTATACATATACATTTCTTATTCATTGCGTTTCCTCCTCTGTTGGAGCATAAGCAAACAGGCCTACTAAATGCAAACAATCATCAGCAAAAGACGATATTTGTGAAGAACTGTTTGTGGCTCAGTGTAAAATAAAGAACGTACAGTATGTGACAGCTCTGTCTAGTCTAAACCTTAATATTTACTCTTATTGTCAGATGCTCCAGTGGCTTCGATCGTAACAGGCAGGACTGGGTTGACCTCGGCTGTCCAGAGGAGGTTCCCATGGTGTTCGATCAACATAGAACCGATTCACATTTCTGCGCCTCCGTACAAACGCTGACACTGATGTTTCTTTTCCCAGAGACGGGATCCCCGGTGTCTCCGCAGCCCTGACGTCACAAACGGCACATCTCAGCACCCGATGCACACGTCCACTCCTGTCACAGAGACTCCAGTGCAGCAGAGGATTTCCGGCATCACCTCCAACCCTCTCAGCACGACATCCACTGCCACCGACCCCTCAACAGCCAGCAGCACATTAGCTCCACGGCCTTTAACCAGCAAACCCACAGAAGGTACGCTGACAAATCTTAAAGTCAGGTCACAGATATTATTTGTATTTTCGATTAATGCTTTAAAGTTCCCATCTGATTTCAGGCAGATCTAAACTTAGCACAGGGTAGACGTCATGGCTACCTCGTGAGTTAATGTTTGTTGTCGTTGCACAGTATCCACGCCCCTTGTTTTCTGTTTAGGTCTCTCAGTGTGAGGGTCAGATGGTCAGCTATTTCCCAGGTATCTGTTAGATCACTGCTGAGCATATACAGTGGCATGTTAAATACTGCATAGTGTCCTCAGCTGCTGAGGGAAGACTCAGGAAACTGTATGTGCATCACACTGTTGTTGTCAGGGAGGCACAGCAACAGCTTCTTTTTTTGTTTTTTGTTTTGGCTTAAGAGACTGTGTTTGTAACCTTAAACAAGTGTACGGCTGCTACTACCAGAGAAGTATATACTTTAAGTCAAGTACATTGTAACAACATACATTATTATATTATTACAATATTACAGAGAGAAGAGAAACCCAACAGTTCACACAATGAGCAAACACTAGGGGGCAGTGGAGAGAAAAAAACTCCCTTTTAACAGGAAGAAATCTCTGACAGAACCAGACTCAAAGATGTGCGGTCATCTGCCCCGACCGGTTGGGGTGAGAGGAAAATGTGGGAAAGAGCAGAGGTGGGGGACAGAAAGGGGGGAGGGAAAGAAAAAAGAAACTCGTGCTTTGATATGTAGAGCATAATTCAGCCTTAATCCCTGTATAAAACATTTGAAAATCTGTACTTAACTCCCCTCCAATGCAAGTCCTGAGCTTGCTGCTTGCCTGGCACTTATGGCACGTATGGCACTCTCTGTGAGTGAAAGCAGGATTCAATATCCAGTCTGCTGCAGAGCCTTGTTTTGTTTGTTAGATAGATGCACCTTATCCCACAACTGGTATAATATTATATTATATTATATTATAATATAATATAATATAATTACACAATTCTTTAATATAAGAAATAGCAAATATGAGTTAGTACTTTAAATAAATTTTAAATTCCCCTGTGATGTGTAATACAGGAAAAAAACAAAACACAGCACAGTAGACTTGCTTCCTCCAGGGTAATGGAGGCCCAGGATTTTGAAACACCTACAGTACAATGTTGAAACTAAATGACTGATAACTACAATAGGCACCAAAAGCTTCTTCACAGTGTTGTTTTTTCCTACTGAGATGTCAAGATTCCCTTGACATCTCAGTAGGGAGGCAAAGAATGGCAAAGAATGACACTGAATGTCACTGTCTTTGTAGATGATGGAAAGGCCTTGTTCCACATCAATGAAGCTTGTAAGTCCAACTTTATCTATTTCATTGTATATTTGTAAACAAAAAACAAAAAAACATACATGATACAGATATAATTGTAGAAATATACAATGTTTCAAATGTACAGTGTACAGAGCCTGCACTTGAAATTTAGATTTTCTATATCAGCTCTGTGGGTATGTCGAGATCTCAGGTCAGTGATTGGTCTCCTTCACCTCTGTACAGCAGGACATGCCAATAATACAGGACAGAGTGAAGAGCGGCTGCAGATCGGCCTCCTCACAGGCATCGTCGTGATGATTGTTGTCATGGCAGCCGTCGTCTTCTCATCCTTTTATATATACAACCATCCAACGTCCAGCATCAGCCTCTTCTTCATGGAGGTCAGTGTCCGTTTTACCAGCTAGATGAAATCTGTGATCGAGTTTTACTGACTAAACTGTGGAGGTGCATCAGAATTAAGTTTTTCATGTGCAGCACAACTTCACTGAAGAAACATATTTGGTTTTCGTACTTTTGGACATTTTTCTTCTCAGTTGATGCTTTATTAGGTACAACTGTCTTTGCTTTTATGTTACATAGTTAGAAATTTGTTAATTCAGTTATTTGACATTAAAAGTAAAATGTCGCTAACTGTTTTTCTCCATTCCCATGATGGGTAAAATACAGTGAAGTCACATACACCCACTATATTAAACACACGAGGCATCTTATATCTTTGGTGGCAGGACTATTTGGGTCTTCTGCTGCTGTAACCCTCCTTCAAACTTTGACATGTTGTGTTCTCAGAAACATCAGTCTTCAGTCTTCTGCTCACCTTAGTTGTAGCAAGTGGTTTTTTACTGTTGCTTTTCTATCATTTCAAACTAATGATAGTTAGATAGATCAGATAGTTGGCTTTTTTCCTGACCATTCTCTGTAAACAGTAAAATCCTGCTTGTTTATTTAATTTAGTCTCCTCACTCTTCCTCATTCTGATGCTTTTTTAGAAATTCAGCACATTGGCTAATTAGACATTCGTTTTGACAAACTGTTAAAAGTGTGGTGTTAAAACAGTCATATTGGACAGTGCAATTTTTTCCTATTTAGTACATGACTCTTTTTTTTTTTTTTAAACAATGTCCCCACTGTGTGTGTGTCCCCAGCGACGACCCAAACACTGGCCAATCATGAAGTTCAGGCGTGGGTCTGGTCGACCTTCATATGCAGAAGTGGAAGCTCCCAGTCAGGACAAAGATGGCACCGTAGTTATTTACCCCAAACAATCTTTTGTTCTGTCAGACAGAAGAGAGAGTGAACAGAAAGAAGGATTCATAGTCCCTGATCAGAAGGAGTGCTTCCTAATCTCTGAGAATTCCTGACCAAAACTACATACTTCTCCTCAGTGGACAGAGCTGGTTCTCTATGTAAGTTAGCCTTCCTTTTTGAACAGTGATATTTGTGAAAGTAGCTGTTTAAGGACAGATGTGGAGCTCAGAGAGGACATTTTAAATACAGTAAGGAGGAAAAAAAGTGTTGTATAAAAACGTTTTACTTTACTCAGGTTTTTCCACTTGTTTACTGCAACATTTGTTTTGAGATCATTTCTCATTCCCACACATACTTTACAAGGAGGAATGTGATATTTGGGTGTCAAATCCTCACCATTACACCCACATTGACCTGAGGGGCAACTCTTCAAATTCTTTAATTTTGCTTAAAGGGAAGAACATTTACTTTACAAATGTTGTACAAGATTACATACTCAATGCAGGTTATTAGGTGTAGACACGATACACTCTTATAACTGTGTAACTGTGTCTCCATGTACATATAAATTATATATATGTTGCACAGTGAACTGTCTGATTTTATTCAGTAGTTTTACTATTTTAGTCACTACACATTATTTATATAGGCTTTTTCATCATATGTTACATCTACAATTAATGGCATTAAAATTAATTCACTTGCATCTTTTTACACAAACTGAAAAATTAATTTCTTGTGCATCTCAGAATATTAGTGTCTTACATTCCATAACATAACTAAGTGAAGTGAAATTAAGGCACTGCTGTGTTGGAATTCATGCAACTTCAACAGACCTGGTTCCGTGATTTAGGTTTCTTTGTCCTCTGAAATGAAATTACACACACATTGTTTACTAAAAACTAAACTGACTGTAAAATCCATGTTGTGATTATTCGCCATTTAACGTGACTCTTACCTTTTACTGGTGGTGCAGGTAATCTCCTCCTCAGTTGTCTTGTTGAATCCAGGGTGACAGGCTGGAAAAACATGTTAATGTAATCAATGTAGTATAATATCATGTTTTGTTAGAATGTCTTAACATATGCAGGTACTATACCATAACACGAGTGTTTCTGGTCTTTGTGAGGTGTGACTGTGTGTCCACGATGAGGCCTGCACTCTTCAGTGCAGTAATTCTTGCAGAGATGTCAAAAACCTAGAACATGAAGAACAGACTGAACAAACACTAATCAGACCAGCCAGAGTCATTATCAAAAACAAAGACAGTGCCCTAAAAGTTAAATATAATTTAGAGCAGATTGGTTTGTGTAATTTGTAAGTAATACACAACATAGGTTAAAAATCCATCAAAGCCTGTTGTGAATGATTTCTAAAGTGTGGGCTGTAGAGGTACTGCCGGGGGTTATTACTCAATTTTTCACCAACCTGTCCTGTTCAATCGCAATATTATTAGAACTATAAATGCGTGTCCAGTTTCCACCCACCTGTAGTTCAGACTGTTGGACTCTAGCAGCTGCTGATGCCACCTGCTCCTCCAGGAAGGACAGTTCCATGTCAGACGTGGCGGTGCAGGATCTCCTGGCACATTCCTCCAGGTCACTCAGCTCGTCCTCCAGTCCGTACACCACACCAGCTGCCACGTACACCTGCAGCAAAGCCAGTACCACAGGGACAGTGAAGTGATCTCACTTCATTTCACTGAAGTGTTTTCATAGTTCATTGATGCTTGCAAACCAACAGTAGTTAGATATATCTCGACATTAAAAGATCTAAAAGTTATGATACTAATGTTATATATTTTGTTGAATATTGTACTTACATTATCTAAAATGTCTGAAACACTCTTTAAAACCATAAATATTTTATATTTCTATTCAAGGTAATGGACCATTTCATTTTTGGACGCCTTCACTCGTCTTCACTGTAACATACCTATGAAACGTCATTCTGTGTGTTCTGCTGCCAAAGCTCTCGCTGAACAGCACAAATGCACAGCGAGAACCAAACAAGACAACAATTGCCATGATTCTACACTGCTTCCCAATATCATCAAACTAGATCTTGCATATTGGTTTAGTTGAGAGACCTGTAATGGCAGAAATGACATACTGTGCAATTAAATAATATAATATAAATATTCAGTTACATCTGAATGAACCTCCTAGAGACAATACTTGTTGTCATAAAACAATCAGAATGAAATGCACCCATAATGTGGTCTCTTTAAAAAAAACAAATGGAGATGAAGTGATAAGTGAACTGAACCAAGATTTTTTATTCCTCCCAGAATAATAAGTTTTCTGAAATGAAGTATAGTGAGTATACTACATATATATATATATACACACACACACACACACACACACTATAGTATATCTATCATGTGTACATGGTAATCTTCACTCCAAATTCAATATTTTGCTACATACAATGTTCTCACAGTGTGCAGTAAATACTCTAATATACAAACTGGAATGAAACCAGACTTACATTTTCCTCCAGTCTGCAGAAATGTTCATCCAGCTTCTTGGCATCGGTGTTTGGTGGCAGTGAGATGGTGGCGAGTCGGGCATCGTCTCCTCCTCCAGCTCCCTGCAGCAGCTCCTCGGTGGCGTTCAGCAGCTTCAGTACCTCTGTGGTGATGCTGCACAGGGACACTGCTGAATACCTCTGCAATACACACACGTACAAATGTGCATTTTCTTGAAATTGACCGTTTATAATACAATACAGTACAATTACCAGATGCGGTTTTGATGACTGTGGAGTGTTGCTTGTTAATTCCTGCTTTAATTCAGAACTTTCCTTTGGTTCCTCTGACTCATCTGTGCAGTGTTTGTAAGACAACTCTTAGAAAGCACTGATTATTACAAACATGAAACATCCTACAGTGTTCTAATTACACTGGGGTCCTAACACCCTTGGATTTTACTGAAATTAATATTAAATGGCATGGATCAGCCAAACTCAAAAGGCAAAACTCACAATATACGCTTAAGTCAAAACAAAAAGCTAATTATTTTCAGTTTAGTGGAGAAAGAGCCTCTATTATCTTCACATCGGACTAAAGTGGTTGATACATCAGTCATCCATAAACCATAACACCATCACTTTAATATGAATGCATTAACAGCAGTAACATATTAAGTTGCATGTAAGCAGTGTGAGAAGAACGGGTGCAAAATAAGTTCGGCCACATTCGAAATTAATTCTTATTCTCCTCACTCACTCATTTTCTACCGCTTTATCCACTGAGGGTCGTTGGTGCCTAACTCCAGCTGACATATGGGGCGAGAGGCAGGGCACACCCTGGACAGGTCGCCAGTCCATCACAGGGCCACATAGAGACAGACAACCATTCACTCTCACATTCATACCTACGGGCAATTTAGAGTGTCCAATTAACCTAATCCCCAAATCTGTATGTTTTTGGACTGTGGGAGGGAGCCAGAGTACCCGGTCAAAACCCACGCACACACACAGGGAGAACATGCAAACTCCTTGCAGAAGGCCCCTTGTTCCGACTGGGTCGTGAACCCAGGACCTCTTGCTGCAAAGGCAAGAGTGCTACTTTTATTCTCTTTTTGTCCTACAGCAAAACCAGTTCATCCTCACCTGCTTCAGAAGAGGAAACAGGGCAGATGAGGGGGAAGTGGTTAGTTAAGGAGTTAGTTGCAGCACAGTGAATATAATCTAGAAGGAAGGATTTTTGCTTATTTACTGCAGTAGTACTTACATGTTGAATCTCCGCTGGTGACAGAAAACCCTCCTGCAGAGAAGACTTGCTCCTCTGCTCTGTATCAGCCACATCCTCTTCTTTGAATTCTTCACATTTTTCATCAGTTTCTTTACTTTTACACTCTTCCTCTGCTGCAGCTTCCTGTGTCTTCATCATTTGTCCCTCAGCCACCATTCCTCCACTTCCATCATAATCCACTTCTGTTCTTTCACTCACCTGCTGGGCCACGTTTCTTCTCTCCATGAAATATTTCTCTTTTTCCTCCTGCTCATTTGTGGTTCTGCTAGTCAGCGCCTCTCTTTCCTTTTTTCTTAAAGTTTCCTCTCCAGTGAATTTTCCTTTCCCAGCAGACTCTGGCTTCACATCACAGCCGTGTCTCTGATGCTCCTTCTCATTTCCCGTCTCTTCTGATGCATTTGTACTTTGTGCATCAATGACCTTATATTTAAAACCACTTCCCCTCCTTATTGTAACACCCCCATCTGCATCTTCTAGCTCTAGATTTCTTCTCCCAGATTCTGCAGCTGTATTCTGAAGTGTTTCTCCCTGCATGTCCTCTAAAGTCATCATCAACATGCTGCTGATTATTCTGTCAAATTCTGCATCTTCTTCGTCACTGTGTGCTGTTGCATCCCAATTCCCATGATCATCACTGCTTTCGCTAATCTTCTCTTTCTCTGTTTCTTCCAACCATGCAGCCTCTGCCTGATGTCCTTGTTCTGTTCTGGTCTTGTTTAAGTCGATTCTGTCTGTGTTCTTTGCTCCTGCATTTGATTTTAACTTCAGCTCTTGCCTTTTCTGTGTCTCTTCTGCATTTTCAGCCTTATCTCCACTTCCCCTCTTCATTTCTTCTGTTTCATCCTTAAGATCAAACATTTGCACATCCAAATCTGCGAATGACTCTCTCCGCTCCTCTGCTCTGTCCCACACGTCTTCCATCTCACAGCTGCTCTCACTCTCTCCTTCAGTGTTTTCAGCTTTATCCAGCTCATCCTCAGTGGAAGAAAACTGAGCGATGCTGACAAGATGGGTCAAATCTCGTAGGTGAGCTGCCTGAACAGCTCTTCGTCCCTTTAACTTCCACAGCGTCTCTTCGTCTCTGCCTGCTCTGTCCAACTCATCTTCTGTGGAGGAAAACTGAGTGGCATTGACTTGGTTTGCTAATTTGCAGACTTTGACGGCCAGCTCCTCGTTGCTTCCCTCCCCCTCCTCTTCTGGCTTCTTTTCGTCAACGCCAACTCTGTCCAGCTCGTCTTCTGTGGATGAGACCAGAGTAGCTTTCACTTCTTTTTCCAGCTGACAGAGTTTAGAAGTGAGTCCCTCTTCCTTTTCCTGCTCATTATTGTCTTCGTTCACATCTTCGTCCAATTCTCCTTCACTCTGGTCAACTTTGTCTAACTCATCATCAGTCGAGGAAAGATAAGTGAGTCTGGACTGTGCAACAAGCTTGTATAATCTGCACTCCATCTTTTCGTCAATTTCTAAATCTTCCTCCTCTTGATCATCTACCATTCTGCCTTCATCCAAGTTGATATTCATCTTCCACAACCTCTCATTTTCACCATCTGTCTCTGCACTTCCTTGTCTCCTTTCCTCTCTCTGTCCATCATCACTGGAACCCGTCTCTTTGTCAAGTTCTTCTTCCTTACTAGTGGAGTCACCTATTCGGCCTGAAAGCTCTTGTAATTTGAACATGAGCTCGTCTTCCGTGTCAGATGCCATGGCTTCAGGAGAAGGTTGAGACCAATCGCTTTTCTTTAAATCCTATAAATACAAGAAATCACATTGTAAAAAATAAGTACACCCAGCTAACTTGTAACTCCTACTGCCTTCATGTGATGCTTGTTTACAAAGGTGTTTCTAATATTTAATCTGTCAAAATAGTGGCAGTAACTACCTGTTTTATCATTTTGATATGAATAATTAAAGAAACTTGATCCTCAAAATATTTTTTTTTTTGTTAATTTTATTCTTCCTATGTGTGGTCATCGTGAACACAATGTAACATTTTTCTGCATCCTTCATTAGAAAACAGGCTCTGTCAAGCAATACTATCAGACCTGACAGAGCATTTGGGTGTACACACCAGCAGTGCAGGGGCACTGTTAAACTACAGTACAACTGGGTTCTTTGAGCAGAAGTATTCACTTCTAAACTTCTCTGTGTTTTCAGTTAAATTTCACTGTGTATGTGGCTGTCTCACTTTACTAGCACTATGTTGTTTTTGCTTCTATCTGTCTCAAAATTGATTGAATCACTTCCTGTGTGCAGGGAGAAAGCCTGAGAAACACAGCAGTTACAAAGTGTTGTTTTAATGTTGATTATTTCTTACCATCACAGAAAAAGTAGCTACTTGCTCCTTTTTACTCTCTCCTTTCTTCCACGATCTCCTGACTTGTATCACCTCTGGCTCGGCAGTCACACTGCTCGCCTCGTCCCCTTCCTCAGATGCTGCCTCTACATCAAAGTTCATATCAATGATACTTGTCCCCCTGGACACTGAAGGTTGTCTTACATCCACAGGCACCTTTCTCTTAAAAAGAGAATTCAGAGGTTTGTGAGGCTTCCACTTCCCATCAGAGTCTGAATGCAGATCATCTCTGCTGTCTTGGTGGTTTGTTAGTGGAGTTGGCCTGTCCAGAGTGTCCTGCAGGTTCAAGTTAGAGTCAGTCACCTTCCTGTGGATCTCTCGGAGGGCAGCACCCCAGGAGCTGTCGGGCTCAGGCTTGGTTTCCTTGTCAGAGCCTATGCCTTCATAAGCAGACACTACACCAGAATCCATCTCCAAGGAACTGTAGACCTGGCACTTCCTTTTGGTCAGCATGCTGGGACGAGACAGCTGGACACTCTGCAGGGCAATCCAGTTCCCATCTGGGCTCTGCAGCACTGAAGACACACCTCCATGTGCAAGCACACATTCGCACAGGTACCATACAGACAAAGAGACGACATGCCAAAAAGAAGCACTAAATGAATTACAAACAAACACGTAACAACATAAACAAAGTGAAAACACGGGATGTAGGTATTATGCTTTATGTTCTACAGTTTATTCTGAATTCAACTGAATTCTGAACTGTCTGCTGGACTGACAGACAGATAGGCTGATAGATTGATTATCCTGACCAAAATAAGTGTGATTCATCATATTACTGTGATACTGAAAAAAAAGTTTTTTTTAAATAATTTATTAAATTCTTAAAAAGGCATAGCCTTCTGTCTGCACCATATTTTTTTAGTGAAATTTGAGGAAAGATTGTGGCACATTTAAAATATATTTCACACAGACTGTATGTAGTCACTCACGTAAATATGAATGTTTTTCTTCATAAATGATTATCACAATAATAGAAATTCACTAAGTGCTTTTAATCACGATGAAGGAATATTTTATATTGTTCCATCACTACAGACAAACACAACGTCACAAAAATGCTCAGGGAAGGTAGGAAACCCAAAAGAAGAACCCATTGACTTTTGGAGATGATCTAATTGATATAATTAAGCACAAGACACTGACAATAACAAATATTACTTTGCAACTTTAGGAAACACATGAGTTAAAATCACACAAGCTTTAAAAGTAATCAGTTATTTTCATAATCAACTCATGGTTGTTTGCTCCACAAAATATCAGAAAATGCTGAAAATGTTGATCATCTCAAATGTCTTGTTTTGTCCTCAAACCAAAATAAATGAGTGTTAATCAGTGATTTTTTTTTGTCATATGGAGCAAAGAAACCAGAAAATATTCAGTTAAGAAGCTGAAAAATAAGAAAATTAGTTTGAAACACTGAAATCAATTACCAAAACAGTTGCTGATTAATTAAGCAATCAGTTAATAATTAGTTGTAGTCCTTATCAATACAATTGTAAAATCAATTGTAAAACATGATGGGAGCCAATGTAAAGATGCTAAACATGTGATAGTTGCTTCTTAAGGTTTTTTGTTTAAAAGCTGAAGTGAAGGAAATTCTAAATTCTCAGTTTTACTTTCAAATGAAGTCATTTAATTTTACATTGCGGTGGAGTTTGATGTACAAGGAATGTGCAAAAAGACCATTACCAGTGTTGTCCAGTCTGTCTACACTCTTCCAAGCTGAGATATTCGACTCACAGCCTTCCTTCTTACATGTCCGCAGAGGGTCTTGTATCAGCGCTGGAGAGTCACAGTCCAGGAGCAAAAAGGCAGAGTGTGACCTCTAAAGATGGAAGGAGATGAGGCCAAATAAGACAAGGCTGAAAACAAAAGTGAGTCTCATTCACCTGCTGTTGTGTCACTCAACATATCATTTCAAGAGTTACACCAGTAGAGGTCAGCGTGCATCACCAACAAGAAGGACTGCATTAACAGTAGTGACTGTGGTGTGTGTGATTTACCCAGAGGCCTGGATGGAGTTTCAGACAACTGGAGGCAGTTTTTTGTTGTAGAGGCCAGTCCTGGTTGTTGTTTTCCTTCGTGTCAGTCAGCTCCTTCCTCCTGTTAATGATCTTTTGTATGCAGACACAGGATTAGTGCTGCATATATATATGTGTGTGTGTGTATTTGTATGTATGTGTGTATATATACATATATATGTATATATATGTATATATACACTGTATATGTATATATATGTATATATACACTGTATATGTATATATATCATATATATACACATATATACAGTTCCTAGCAAAACCCAAGCTCTTGACTCACGTTTGAGTTCTGTTTAATCAGTTTAATGTAAAGCTATAATCCAGTAAAAAAAAAAAAAAATCAACCTTAGTAAATAAAAGTAAAAAAAAAAAAACAACTACATAATCCTAATCTCAAGTAAAAGAGTTTATATATTGGTTTGTCCCTTAACATGTGTCTAACATTCACTGATGATCCCAGTCACCCACTAGGCAACCTACATGTGACCCAAGGAGAACCTTTACATTTACATTCTTTGAATTAATATAAACTACATCACTGTGAGTGTTTGTAGCTCAGATATATATCTTATCATATCATATATCACAGTCCATCTCACTTTCTTACTTTTTGCACAATAGTTTGGGCTAGTTCCTCAATGAGCTCTCCTCTGTGCTCCCGCAGATAGTGAGCCTCATTCTGCTTCTCCTGGTCAAACAAAAAAAACAAACAAAACTGTGAACTGTGAATAGAAAGCTTTGGGGAACTACTGGAGAAAAACTACTGTATTTCTGCTGCATCAGGAGTGAACTGTGGGATGTAGCACAGGCACAGCATGTATTAAAGTGTGTAATCAGTGTTGGGAAAACAAGTGTGATATGAGATCAAACAATAAATGGAGGGACAAAGTCAATGCACAAACAAAAAGAAAAAAACCTGAGAGATGCAAAATGTTATAGTTTGAGTATCTGTGCTAATTTTGAATCATTGTAATTTCTCATTTTAAATTGTTATTGTCTTGAATGTATTTGTCATTTTGTAATTGCTTTGAGGATGTGATTTTGGTTCCATTTGTGGTTGTTAGACTACTCAAAGTATTTTCTTTGACTAATTTGCTGTTTACTTTCTCTTAATTTTTTTATGCAGCTGTTTTATGTCTCCCTTTTGATAAACATTGACCATCTATTTGAAGATGTTTTGTGCATCTTTATAGTGAGTGTTCCCATTCTTTGAGGTTTTCCCACTTCTTTACATGTATTGCGCCTCTCTTAATAGTTATTTTACATCCTATTGTGTCTAATTTGCATCTAGTAAAAATGTTATACTAGTTAGCTTTGCATCTTTTGTGTGTTTCTTTGTGTGTTTCCTCTTATATAACCTGATTTGATCTGCGTTAATTATGACTTAGTGGCCAAACACTTTGAAACAGCCATTGTCTTTTACTATAGTATTAAACTGCCATTTGGATTGAAGGATAATCCTTATGTTTCATATAATCTGAGATAATGGTGGAACAACACTGAAGAGGATACTTATCAAAGAGGGTATTTCACAGCATTGATTCCCAAATTCTGGGTCAGGACCCACAAATGGAACAGTGGAGATTTATTTTGGGTTCCCAAACAATTTTGTTGAATTTTCCCAACCATGCAGTTTGGATTTATGTGTATGTTTTTTGAAATGTTTAAAATTAAGTTTTCATTAATTTCACAAAGATCTTCTGGGCATTATTTTCCAATTTCCAATTTTTCCAATAGGTGTTACAGATATGGAAATACACACAGATATGTAAATTACTACACTGTCATAGTCATGATTTATATTGGTCATCTTTAAAAGGTAGGTCCTTATATAGACAGTTTGGTATTTGTACTGTATGACAGAATATCAAACAGTGACATCAATAAACTAACTGAAATTTACCTTCATATGATGCTAGAGAGAAAATTTAAATTGCATTAATTTAAATAAGACTAATTAAACCTCTAACAAAGCACTTACTGTGATTAAAAAAAAACTAAGTAAGGTGTGTGTAAAAAGAAGCATTTTACCAAGATATGACCATTTATAGACTATTGATAGGACATGTGCAACATGAATAACCTGACAGTCAGTGTTGAACTCTGCTTTGGAAATGGCCTCGTCTACGGCCTCCTCCGCCACACGCAAGGCCACTGTGAGCGTCTCAGCCATGCTGTGCTCTGAACACAAGAGAATCCATCAATCACTGTCCATTCAGTCATTACCCGTATAATTACTCGCAGAACTGAAGTCAAAGCAATTACACCAAAGAGGAGGGAATGTTTGCCCTGGCATTACTTCTCTGTTAAAAGCTAATTTGTGCAGACAGAAGCGTGACCTCCAGGCTGCTGCAGCTTTTCATTCATGTTTATAGTTACTCATCATGTTAGTGTAGTGAACTAGAGTGAGGAGACGTGAGGGTGGAGGGATACATAGTACAGATCAGACTCTTGAGATCCTGCACCAAAATGTAACAACCAGTGAAATAAGACTTACCATTGTATTCTGCTTTATGTGCTGTATAAGGTGGATGTCAGCACAGCACAGGAGTGGATAAACAGTAAAAGAAAGCAACACTGAACTGGACAATGTGTGCTCAGAAGACTGTGTCATGGAAATGGACTTAAGTACTAACTGCAGAAAGGTTACATTAACAGTCAGGCAAATGTGGCAACTTCCCCAGGGCCCCAAATAATCCAGATTTTGTTTGACGTAGTTTGTAGGGCTGGGCATGAATATTAGATGGAAAACGTTTTATCACTGACTCTATAGATTAAAAAGATAATAATTTTTGAATGCATCTTAAAGCAAGGCCTTATAAGCTCAACGTGCTGTAGATCCAGCAGAAGTGATGGAATTTACCAGGGTCATTGAATGCATCTTGTAGCTAATCTCCTTAGCTCAACTGGCCCTGAACACTGAATTACCTTCACTAGCTTTCATACACTGGAGTTTAGTTTAACATTTGAATATTCAACAAATAATCACATCAAATATTCAAGTACCATTTTTTTACTTGCAATTAGAAATCAAATTTGTCTCAAAATACCAAACCTTTGATTTAATGCTGTTAAATAAATCTGTACATTATTCAAAAATGGTGCTGGTTTAAAAAAAAGAGCTTTTTTTCCACTATGATCTCAAGATCAATTAATCAATTTAAAACCAAGTTTCAGAACACATGTCAAAGGACAAGTTTGAAGGAAAAAACTAAGACATGTCATCACCTTCACTTTGTCTGTAGAAGGTTGAGTCGCTCCCACAGATGCTGCCCTCATTGCAGACGCTCTCCTCGTAGGCACTGCCTTCTGCACAAGGAACGTTATGAGGAACGTGTCACTGCCTGCATCAGTTTAGTGCATCAACTATTTATTGCAGTGCACAGCATGTTCTCTAAGTTACGGTATGTAGCACATGTCAACTATAATATCTTTAATTATTAAAATTGTGTCATTGAGGAGGTCCAAAGGAAACACTGTCTATCAGTCCGTCTGTGTGGGTTGGGTATATTTTTGGGTAGATTGTACTTGAATAAAATAATTAATTAGGTTAAAATGCATTTAATAAATGGATATTTGCTCTTAATTGGTATTAATTCTAACAGAACCAAAATACAATAATTTATGAACTACAGTAAGAAAATGCAAAGAGCCATTGGTTGATAATACATATCAAACTTTAGGGTTCAGTTGAGTCATTGTTTTGATAGTTCAGAGTTCCTGTTTCTCATGCTGTTGTGATATACCAGGTTAGAGGTATGCGAGTTTTTCATCTCTTATGTTTTGTGCTGGCAGCTTCCTTATCTATCTATTTTCATAGTGATATGTAAACTTATTTTCTACTATTCTTTTATTTATTGAGTGGCATTTTCCCTTTGTTTTATTCACATTCTGTCAGAAATTAAACAGTGAGAGCCTCCAAAAAGGTTCATGGTCCTGCCCTGGCTTCTTTTACACCATGCAGCACCAAACGTGTGAAACCATCAGATACAGATCATTTTCCTGCACAAGACACTAAAACAAGAGTCCGATTTTGAATTGAATACCAAAATAATTTATATTAACCATTCATATTTTTTTTATAATGCATCTACCATATGTATAAACACAAAACCTTGCAGACTGTATAATAAAAGCAGGACTGAGTCTTTCATTTGATATACTTGGAGTCTGGCAGCAGCCACAGTAATCTGGTGAATTTATGTGAGATGAAAGCCAAGTAAGAGATTAATCCAGTTCAGTTCACCCTCCTCCCAATTTCCTGCTCTCCACTCCTTTGACAAATGAAACAACAAAATTCTGAAAAATTCCGAGCAGAAATCAAGCTCAAGATGCTAAGCTGACAATGTCGACTACACAGACACATCATGTCTCCTGAGAGTAACCTGTCAGTACAATAATCTGATTACAGCATTCTGTGCAGGAATGAGTTTATAGAGATCTGAACTAGTCTTAGATTGGATTTCACTCTTTCAAATGTCATGTTTAAAGAAACACCATTACATAAAAAGTGAAATACTATTATTATATATAGTTGGATTTTCTTTTCTTTGCAGGTTCAACATTCATTTTAATTGAACACTCAACAAAAAGGATCTAAAGTAAAGACAACAGTAGTTTACCAGTGAGGTCAGAGAGCACACTGTGCTCTGCCAGGTACTTCCTGTACAGGGTCTTCAGCACTTTGGCACTGCCAAATCTTTTGAAGCGCTGTTTCACATTAGTGTAGAACCACTCCAGTGACTGTGTCTTCAACAGCCTGAGGACAGACGGAGACAGAGAGACAACAAATCAGACATTTAGTTTATACATCGAGACTCATCTTCTCCTTTAGTGTTTTACAGCAGTTGGCAATGTTGCATTAACACTACTTTTACCTTAACTTTATGTTAACATTGTTTCATAAACCATTTTAATTTTTGATGAAGAAAAATGTTTTTTGACGTACGAACTTTTGTTATTCATTGTTTAATGAAAAATAGCTGAAGTTCTTATTGATTGATATGCCTCATTTGTCCTAAAAAAAAATGAAAAATAGAACCTTTCTGCTACTTAATCTGTAGTTCAATTCTTGTCATCAGAGAGACAACAAATCAGACATTTAGTTTATACATCGAGACTCATCTTCTCCTTTAGTGTTTTACAGCAGTTGGCAATGTTGCATTAACACTACTTTTACCTTAACTTTATGTTAACATTGTTTCATAAACCATTTTAATTTTTGATGAAGAAAAATGTTTTTTGACAAACGAACTTTTGTTATTCATTGTTTAATGAAAAATAGCTGAAGTTCTTATTGATTGATATGCCTCATTTGTCCTAAAAAAAAAATGAAATATAGAACCTTTCTGCTACTTAATCTGTAGTTCAATTCTTGTCATTAAAATATAGGTAAACATGATAATAGTCCTATAGAGTCCTAAAGTTACAGCAGATTATATTATTGATTCACATTACTGAGGACCATTTATTGTAATCCAGTCTGTGATTACATTTCCTCACATGACTGTGTGAGGCTAAGAATTCAGACAAACTGTGTATGAAAGATACCTGCAAACAGGTTCAAACCCAGATGCTGTGAGGCAACTATGCCATCCAGTGCACTTCTTTCACAACAAAGATTTCCATTGAAATACAAAGAATACTGGACAACTAATCAGACAAACTCCACCACATATTTACTGTCCACTGATCCTGTGGTCTATTTTAGTGTGCCCTTCTGCACAGAGCTGACATGTCATGTGCACAGTTTGAGTCAAAGGCACAGATGAGTGTATCGAGCTGCAGACAGCTGTGCAGGATCACCTTCACTCTGCAGTAGAGCAACATCATTTGCCAAACTCTCTCTGGAGCTGCAGCCTGAGGAGCTGCTTCTAGAAATGGATGATAGATAATATGTGTATCTGCACACCAAGCATTAAAGTATATTACAGACTTGACTTCGTCTGACCATTAAAAAGGAAAAATTGACCTGTGACATAAGCTTACAATCTTTATATGACTCTGTTTTATTATACAATAAAACACAAGTTTGACAGGTGGATCATTTATTTCCTGTACTGTTCCTCTTGAGATCATAGTGGAAAAAAATCTGATGTAGCTGCAGTTTGGAAGCATAGCTTTACCAAATAACAAGAAGTTTGAGCCAACACATCTATTTAATTTACATGAAGAAACACAAGTGTAACAATAAAACTTATTTATGATGCAAAATTATCTATTCATCTATATTTAATAAAAAAATAAATGCAGACATAACTCATAACTTGACATTACGTGGCTGGCCACATGTTTTGAGACCTCAGATCTTAAGAGTTAAGAGTAAACCTGCATTTCCTGCACATCAGTGGCTGTCACTCCCGGCACATCAGCACTTCTCACAGGACTGATGACTGTTTCACTTGACTTTTGATGCATTCTGTCTTGGTATTTGATTTACCTGGAGACTGGGCTTGGTATAAATGAATCAACTGTCCTTCTATTTTGGATGCACAAAGGTATTTTTGGAAAAACCAGGAACAGGGAAGCTGTTTGTGTGTATTTTGGTTGTGCTTAAGATTATGCAAATCAAGCCAGAGATGTGAGATGGAAGTAATTTTATGTGTTATTTAGGTAATTGCTTAATAATAATATTGTGAAATATATGTGTGGAACATCTCAGTATGATCTTCATAATATGGTAATAAAATATATACAATATATACATATACACACACACACACACACACACACACATATATATATATATACATATATATATATATATATATTCAGTTGATGGTGGCAGGCAGACTGGTGGCAGAATTACCTATTGTATTTCTTGCCAAACTATTGCTCTGATAATGAGGAAATAACACAACAACACACTATTAATCCGATATAACCACACAATTACCACTGTTATTGCCAAGCAGGGCATTGCATTAGAAATAATCCCTATCACAAATGAATAACAAGCGATTTTTGTGTTTGAGTGTTAGAGTTTTTGGTTTTTTTTCTATTTATTTTTATGATTTTAAGAGCATCATCTGCATTGTTCCACTCATTTATTCCCTTGTTCATTAACTCATTAATAATACAACTTCCTGTTTAAATAGAGAACGCCTTCAGAGAACTCAGATCTGTGCCTCACTGTCAGTCCACTCAAAAGGTGAAGTGAACCCAAATAACCAAATAATCCATTTTTAATTCCAAATGGAGTTAAGTGAATGTTTAGCAGTGACAGCTGTAGGATACTGCACAGATATTCATGTAGCATGTTTAATGAGTCACCATCTGTTCAGAGTGTCACAGAGTTTCTATGTGACAGGGAGAGTGGGAGTTTGTACAGTAGCTGTTTTCTTCAGGGTGACTCAGAAAGTCTCAAGTGCCAGCCATCTTTAAGTCTACTCCACTCTTCATACAGAGGCTGCTCCATTATTAGGATAATTGTCAGGTTAAATAATGCTGAATAACAGACTTTATTTCTGATGTAATAAGAGATTCGATTTTGTTTTTAAAAAATACAAAATCCTTAATATAAAGTCAGTGATTTTTTTTCTTCAGATGTTCGTAAGACATTTGAAAATGTTTGGAAAAAGTCAGATTTCTGAGATTCTACATTTTTTTTAACTTTATTTTTATAAAAACTGCGATCGATCCTTATCCTCTTCCATACTTGTTCTCATGAATTATGTGTCACGAATTTGTCATTAATTTCCACCATCACACATCGATTTGGCATTTAAACATTTTGTGCTGCTTCTCCTTGTCAGATCAAATAACAGATGATTTTTTTAAAATAGGAATCAAAGTTGACCTAAAGATAGTTTATATAACTTTCACATGTTCTTACTCAACAATACATTGATTACATTAGCCACAATGCAACTTGACCACTGAGGGATGTGTGTTTAATACGGTGATGAATGCAGCCTCCAGATGTAAAGCCCAAGCAAAGATGAGGAGGTATGGTAATGGTAATTGTTAAAATCATTTTAAGCCAAGGATTATTTTAATATTTAAATCCTTGTTTGATTGCCACACTGTCTAATGCCTCCTTGAAATTTATACACCAGCATAAATGACAAATGCATATGGAAAACATTTCTTGCAGGATCTTAAAATGTAAATGAGGTAAAGTGTGTTTTGCATTGCATAGCCTGAGGGATCAGTTTTCTGAGTATTCATAACCAAAATTATGTGCACATAATGCAATTTAATTCAAAATCTGAAAATGAATTGTTCAGAAGTGGAAAAGTGTAAAAATCAGCAATGATAATAAATTAAATATAGCAAATTGACCTGTAAAATGAAAGAGTAGTAGTAAGAGAGTAGTAGTGAATAATTCCGTCACACATATATTTATTAATCACCATGAACAAGTGAGTGATTTGCCCTGTCATAGTGTTGATGGGATGCAAGGAGTTTAGGGCTGCAATTGTTAATTTTCTAAATTAATCAGTTAATAGTTTGGTCCATAAAATGTCAGAAAATGCTGAAAAATGTTGAGAGGTGTTTCAAAAACCTAGAAATGATGTTCTCAAATGTCTTCTTTTGTCCACAAACCAAAAAATATTTAATGATTTCTTTGTCAAGTGGAGCAAAAACAGAGAAGATATCCAGATTTAAGAAGCTAACAGCAAACTTGTTTTAGTTCTTTGAAACACTTAATTAATTGATGATCAAATTAGTTGACAATTAATTTGGTAATCGATTAACAATCAATTCATTAAGTAATCCAGTATTTGAGCCCTAAAAGGATTTATCCTGCATCGTTTATGACCATGTTTTTCGTCTTATCTGCTTAAACCATTTCTCAAACAGCAAAGTAAGACCATAATAACCTTTGACGTCAATGTCAGACTCTCATCTTCAACTTAGTCTCTATTGTACACACACAAACACACCCCACTACTGTTTCTACCAGCGCTGGCCTTACCGGCTCTTCTGGCAGGAGGAGCAGATCCAGGCTTTGTCCTGCTTGTTGAAGACCCTGCAGGCCTTGCAGATGTTGTAGCGGCAGTCCAGGCACTGGCGTTTGGAGTTGAACAGGAAGGTGAAGGGCAGGCAGCAGCGGATGCAGCAGCGCTGGTTGAAGCGACTCTGCCTGGTCAGCAGGAGGCAGCGACTGCCCTCCTCATCCAGCTCCTGCTTCAGTTCACTGTGGGGAGTAGAGGGAGGGAGAGAAGAGGAGAGGAGAGATGGTTATAGGGAGAAAATAGTGAAACCAGTAGAGTGAGGCACAGAGAAAGAGAGACAGAGAGAGAGAGACCAAAACCCGATCCTCATTAGGATCAGGTTTTAAATGGTTAAATTTAGGATTAAGATTTAAACTAGGTTTCACGTATGAGCATATTTTTATGGGTACATGTGTGACAGATAGTTCATCTCCGTGGATAAACTCCACAGTTTAGATTTACTCTTTTTAAAAAAAAGGATGATTCTTACAGTGAGGACACACACAAAATCGGTGCCTCTCTTTTATAAAGATGGAGCAAAAATGAAAGTGCTTTTACAAATTTAGTCATTTCTTTTTATTATTCCTGTAAAAACCTATAACGATGATTGAAAAACAAGCAATATTTTATACATCAAACACTTTAGCACACAGGAAATTTATCTTCAGTTGGGTTACCAAAGGAGAAATAAATCATCCATAAAAAGAGCCATAAATATTCAAGCAGGACATTTTATTATTCACATTCATTTGACTGTTGCCTGTTGAGCTCATGTAAGGTTTAAGGTGGAGGATAAGCTGAATAACGTAGCAGCAGCTTTTCTTTATTTGTCTCCGATGCTCAAATAATGTATTATGACTTGAGAAAGGTCATAGAACTCAATCCCTGTCAGTGGTTGAATTTGAAAATACATTCATGTTCTTAATAATTTCAAATATTATCATCAACTTACAATCACATCTCCTTCTACTGTCGACTGTTATTTGGTTTTCAATGCTAATAACAGCTTAGCCTAACATATAACAGAGCATTATGGGTTGTAAGAACAAAGGCAGCATGAATAAAGTCTCTTTTCTTAAAGATGTCATGTCCTCACATCAGTCCTCAGTTGCACATATATAGTTTAAGAGACGACCTTTAAAAGAAGCAGACATCAATTTGAAAGATATAAAGAAAGAAACTGTAAATTTCAGTTATAAACTAAGAAAAAAAATCCATGACTGACTCATTTATAGCTATTTCCACCTGGAGAGGGGAAGATTTATTTCTTTTTTTTTTTTTAATTATGACGCAAAAATGTAATTTCTTGTATTAAAGAATTGTACATGAGCAGAAATTCTACAACTCCCAAGCAATAAAAATTTAACAGTGTCCCTCAAATGTCTGTCTGACAGAGAGAGAGACGCCTGCCCTCTCACCGCAGCAGCACAGTCCATTACTCTGGCTCAATGGACGTTATAAATAACCCTGAAACAGAACACACACTTCAGCTCTCAGACAGAAAGATACAAAAATGGGAAGTAACCTGCACACAACACCATTCTGGGAGTGAAACATGTACAAAAACTAAGGTGTAAAAACCACTCAGATTCAGCAGGATGTCACACAAATACAGCAACAATCACTTTTCTTTCATCTTTCATTTAAATAGACATGATTGCACATACAACACATACACACACTGTACAGTAGTGCCATAGAGCAGCTATGACCTCACGCACCCTCGTCTGAAGGAGCTCTCTAGCTTCAGAGAACAAACAGGCTCGAGATGTGTCACCAGCAATTATCCTCAATAAATGCCTGGTCCTTGGTGATAAGCAGCTGTGACATCCACTGACATTTTGGTATCTACATATGTGGATGGGGATCAGTTCTCTTTTTCTGTAGTACTATGACATTTAGGTTGTTTTATATTTTATAATGTGACAGTGAGAAAGGCAGAGTAAGAATGTGGTTTACCACCAAGGACCTAGACGTCTGTTGTTAAGTGTTAAGACAAACTGAAGGCTTTATTTGAGGGTATATTTGGTGTGTGATAACAGATTTACTTTGATAGTGACTACTGTTCAAGTTTAGCATGCATGACATTTTGTTTTTGAGTAAGTTCAAATTACTCAAGGTTTTGACTTACAGCTGATTATTCACCACATTGATTGGCTATCAGCAAAAGTGCATTTACACTCTATAACATGAAACGTTTATATGTATACATACACACGCACTAAGTAGGTGTCATTATATATCAGCAGTAATTAAGCCTGGCTGCTCAAATAATCCTCATCAATTGTGTTTCAATGCCGTGACCCTGCTCAACAACACTCCCACTGTTTGTGTACACACGTAGTCCTGTTAAGTCCTGTTAATCCTCATCCAGAGATTTCATCATTTTTCTTTGTGAAGAGTGTGTGAGGTTGGTCAGTGTTTCAACAACCCAAACAAGTAGAATAGGGAGATTTTAACTCATTTCATTTCTGTTGGGTTATCAAGGATTTAAAAGACATTTTAAATCTGTTGACAGCACAATGTCATGAGCAGAGATGTAAAACTGTCCATATTACATTTTAAAGATGGCTAGATACCACTTTTTCTTGTCCAGTGCAATATCAATATCACAACCTCAAGTTGCTACTGATATCAGTCCAATAAAGTTATGTTATAAACTTTTAAATTAAATAGCTTTGAACACATTCATGCTGATGCATTTACAACTATTTTTCTAAAGCTATTTCAAAGACATGTGGTAATTCTCCAACTGTGTAAGAATTCTGATGTTAAAATGATGTATCCAAACCAGCATTTTTGAGTAAAAGCATCTATACTCCCCCTGTCAATCATTCACAGCTGCTTAACATTTTATGAGGCTGCTGAGATATTTACACAGGGGATGTTTCTGCAAGAACTGAAAGACAAGAAAGATGAAGTCCCACTTGATGACTAGAATACCAAGGAAGCAGAAAAGTGCAGAACCTGCATGACACAAGTGGTTTGCTTCATAGTTTTAATAATAGTATGGCATGTGGCCTCTGCTAAAGAAAGGGAAGTAGAGTGTTATTTTTCCAGCTCAACAGTGTAGCTGCAATAAGGTAAGGTAATGTAATGAAATACTAATACTGAGGAATCAGGTTCATAGTTTCTTCCTGAACTGGGAAAATATGAAGTAAGTTAAAGAAATGTCAGCACACATCTGCTTCATACCTTCAACAGTAAACAGAAAAACAGAGCAGCTTTTTGAGTGCTCCTGGTCTCTATCTTCTTCTCTTTCGTCTGTTTTGAGACAGAAATTTGACGTTTTCTGAATTTGTCTCTGTACATGTGACAGCTACTGCACGTCTGTCCGTCCTGGAAGAGGGATCCCTCCTCTGTGACTCTTCCTGAGGTTTCTCCCATTTCTTCCCTGTAAAAAGGTTTTCTGTGGAGTTTTTCCTCACTCACTCAATGTGTGGGTCTAAGGATAAAGGGTGTCACATGTTGTATAGACTGTAAAGCCCTTTGAGGTTTATTGCGTTTGTGATGTTGAGCTATATAATTAAAACTGACTTGACAGACTACATTGACTGCAGTGCACTTTTAAAATAATCCATTATGAAAGTGAACACAGTGCCAAAGTAACCCAGGTCTGTATTTAAAATGTAATGCGCACATGAACTGCAGAACAGAACATGTCAAAATACAGAATATCTGCAAATTTCTACATTATCTCCTTACACAGGAGAATTTGAAGGAAATTAGAGTAATTGTGTTTATTTTGGATATATGATCCACAAAAAACACGTCTTTATCTTTGAACTAAGTCCTCTGATCTCTGCATGTGTTCAATAAAGTTAGCAGAGGACTAACGTGCACAGGAAGTGCTTTCAAAAACGAAACACTGACGAGGAAATGACTTATTATTCTTAACATCTGAACACAAAATTTCCGACTATTATGTACCTCACTCTGACACACAGTCAGTATCACTGTTCATACATGTTGTGTTTGGACTGTAAAGGGCTTCAGAGAAGTTTTGGGGAAGTTAGTCTAAGTACAACAGGAAAGGGCTGTTACTTCCTGCAGTGTTTTAAAGAAAGTAGCCAGAGCAGAGAGGCAGGATGAGGAAATTTCCACCAAAGCAGTCAAAGAAAATGGATATATAGAGAGAGATTCCTGTGAATGTACACTACATCACACAATAATCGAAGAGCTTCCAATGTATTCAGATTTCTTGTCTTTTGCCTTGATTTATCTCTTGATTGACAAAACTATAAAGCCGAAAAAAACACCTTGGTGTAACTGATGCAGTACTGTACGGTACACATTACCAGCACATCAGAACCTCATGAGAATGAGAATGAGGTACTCTACTGTTTAGTTCATCTGTCCAATTCATTATAAATGGCCCAGAATAGTAATTTCCTAGGGCATACTCTATGACATTCACTCATTTTGGAAGTGTTAAAAATTTACACTTATGTTTAGTTATATTCACCAACTTCTTGACACTTGTGTCCTGGAGGAACAGCAAAATAACAGGACACCACATAAAATGAACTGTGTGCTTGTTGGAAATGTTAAGGATAATCTAAATGTACAATTTGGCAAAATGTGTAACATAAGTTTTTAGTTATTTTAATATTTTAAAAATTTTTTGCCACTTCACACACTGAACTGATGGAAATATAAGGGTCACAGAGCAGCAACTAAAAAAGCAACTTAAAAAAATATTAAATAAATGTGAAACACAAATAAAAAGAAAAGTATTGATCAATATTCACAACTAGGGAACTTTCACCTATGCTGAAAACTAATTTACTAGTAAAACAATATTAAACAAGAAGTGCAGCTGAAGTTCAGTAACATGTCATATAAAACTAGAAGGAATATGTGATGCTCAAAATAAAAAGTTGATATTGCAAAATGGCAAAATCCCCAATATCTGCCGTCAGTAATCGGCCAGGCCAATATTTGGTCACATAGCCGCTGGTTGAACTGGTTTGGGAGTAAAACCTGTGTGTAATAAATTTTCTGCCGTGTTCTGAGCTCACCTCAGACGCTTCTCTTCCTTCTTACGTAGCTTCATGTCCCTCTGCACCACCTGCAGCACATGCTCTGCCTCATTGTCCGTGAGCCCAGACAGATCCAACTTCCGACCCATTGCTGGCTGTCAGTCGGGCTCTCTGACCAACCAGTCAGCTCGCTGTTATCATCTAGAAGAGACGAAGAAAAAACACAAAGGAACACACATGCATTGTTAAATCACTGTCTTTGACACAGGTCATTGGTTGATCAGTGACTAAGTACATTTACTAAAGTATGCTTTGCTCAAGTGTGTTCTGTTACTCTTAAAAGTCCACTGTGTAAAAAAAAAATTGTGATTCCTCTGCTCACTCCTCCCTTTCCTCAGCACATCAATCTATGGTGGCCTTCGCATACCAAAGAGGATGTCAACGCTTTCTCAAACCTTTTCGAATCTTCCACTCTCCCTGCTCTTTCCTCCTTCTTGATTATTTTATGCATTTTTATTATTATTATTATAATAACAGAGAAGGTTCATGGATGTTGTGAAGGAGGACATGAGGACAGTTGCTGTAACAGAACAGAACATAAGGGGTAGGACAAGGTGGAGGCACATGATCCACCATGGTGACCCCTAAAGAGAGAAGCTGGAAGGAGAAGATGATGATGATATAAATAAAATACTAATTTCATGTGCGTTCTGTTGATTTCTCTAGCTGGCTTGTCTCCTTTGGCTACTGTAGAAACATGGCAGCCTCTGTAAAGCAAGGCCCTTGCCTAAAGTACACAAAAGACTTATTCTAAGGCTAAAACAAAACATTTTTTTCATTTAAAGGGATTATACACTCATATTTATAGGGGGTCACATGGTTGGCGGAGTGGTTAGCACTCTTGCCTTTACAGCAAAAAGACCCGGGTTCATGACCCAGTAAGAAAAAATGGAGTTTGCATGTTCCCCCCATGTGTTTGTGGGTTTTCATAGGGTTCTACTGCTTTCTTCGACAGTCAAAAACATGCAGATTTGGGGATTAGGCCAATTGGACACTAAATTGACCGTAGGTGTGAATGTGAGAGTGAATGATTGTTTGTCTCTATGTGATGGACTGGCAACCTGTCCAGGGTGTACCCTGCCTTTTGCCACATGTCAGCTGGGATTGAACCTTCTGTGGAGGATAAATGGTAAAAGATGTGTGTATATACACTTATATAATCATACTTAAGGGTAAAAGATTGAATTTCTACTAATAAGGACTCAAAAACTTTGAGTATTTGTACATAATAACATTGATACCTTAGCTAAATTACAGTTATCATCCTTCCCAGTGGCACACAAGACTGTGCAGAGAAATAAACTTCAACTTCAAACTACATTTAGATATTTACATCAAAAGAAAGCTCTGCATCATACACACATATAGAGATATGCTGTCATAAATACTGTATGTAAAGTGCACTTCAGGGTTTAGATAAAAGACTGGACTGTAAGCAAAACTCTCCTGAATATACAGCAATGTTTTACTGTGTAATACACACACAGCTCACATTCCTGCTGTGTCCATATAAGCACTACAAACTCACACTGACACACAAGCCACTTACACAAGTAAATCAGGGCTTTAAAGTGGAGCAGGATTTGGGATTTCTGCATTAACATTCCTGAGGAGGGACCCTCTCAGAAACACACTAATTCAGAACCATGCTCTATTCAAATATATGAATGTGATGTTTTAATAGACAGGAAACCTGACCAAAGTTACAGAAATAAAAATCTGCTAAAACAAAAAAGATGCAAAATCAATTTGCAATCAGGGCTTTCAGACTATGGGACGACCTGTGTGAACAACTGGGGTCTGTACGTTCTGTTGCTGCTTTTACATCACTTAAAAAAACAACAACAAACAAACAAACATACTTCATAATGAAGGGTATCATTTTCCTCCCATCTGTATGTTCATGTGACAAAAATCTGAAATGAGTTGCTTCCTACTACAAAAATCCCTTGCTATGATTTTTTATCCCATGTCAAAATTTGAGATTTGGTCCAAAGAATATACAGATGGAAGACATTAAACATGAAATATCTTTAAACTGATGCAGTAAAACAGAATGTAGGTAGTGTGACTGATCATTGCCAGAAATGATTGGGTAATTAATTTTTATAGCAGGTCTGATTTTTAAGATTTTTTTGTCACAGTAAAGTACAGATGGGAGGCTTTTAATTTTAAATGTGTCCAAACTGAGACAGATTTCCAGAATGTAGATAGTCACTTTTGTCCTGAACTCAGTGATGCAAGTCACTGCCAGAATTTATGGAGCAATGAACTTTTATAGCATATGAATGTACTACATTACATCACTGTCTTTGTTTCTTTCCCTTAACTTTATCCTACATTTTCATCTAAAAGAATAAAAAGATATTGGAAAAAAAAAACAACTCACTGATTTCTGGGTTGGTTGAACTCGCTGCTTGACAAATAATCGGTTCACTTTGTCCAAGGAGCAAAAAATAAATAAAGTAAATAATGACGTCAACTCTTCGTTAAGTCCTTGTGTCCACAGACTTTGGTTGTGTTTTCTCCGACTGTGTGTCAGTGGTGACCGCAGGAAAACCAGCAGGATGAAGCTGCTCCTGGTCAACGTCCTCTCTGTCTCTGCTGGACACTGTGAGGTGGGTCACCGACGTCACGGTGGACGTCGGTGGACGTCGGTGAAAGTTACATCTTTTCGATGTATATCCTTGTGTAACTTTATATATATATATTTTCCTGTTGACATCGAAAAAGTTAATCTATCACAATGAAAATAATTTAGATAAAGAAAAGCATTAAATGCTCTAAGACGTGTTATCGTGACATATTTCAGAGCCTCCATTCCTGTCATTATGACGCAATGAGGAGCAGGTGTGCGCCGTCACGTGACCCGCAAACCAGCGGAACTCGCTGAGGGCGACAAGTGGACAGGTGGAGAATTACAACCGACACGCCAACAACCAGTCAGTTTTTAAACCTTATTTGTGGAGAACTAAAAACTGCAACTAGTACTATTCCTAAAAATAAATAAAAAGACCCACCTTCAAACACACACACTCCTGCACTGTTCTGTTACTTCACAAAAATGCAAAAACCGACTGATCACATGACAGCAGCCAGACAGAAGTGTAATGAAAATAAGGAAATCAATAAAATACATGATATAAATTATAATAACTATTAAATAAATTAATATGGGCAGCCCATGGCTGAGCAGATGGGAATTGGGCCTGTAACCAGAGAGTTGGTGGTTCGAATATCCATCAGGTCAAGGGTTAGGGTAGCCCTAACCCTTTCCATTGCTCATTGTTAATTGGACAATCTAACTTGACCCCAGCCAAAGGGGGCCACACTCAGTGTACTCCTACTGTTGGTCCCAAGCTCAGATAAATAGGAGGGTTGCATGTGGATAATCCACTGTGGCGACCCCTTGAAGGGGAAGCCGAAATAAAAAAATTAAATTAAAAAAATCCAAAGCATCTATTTAGGATGTAAACTCATCCTTTTATAAGCATACCTAAGTACTTTTACATTGATTTACATCTATTTCATCAATATTACATCAACCAATCATTTTACATTTATGCTGAACCCCATCTACTAAATGTTTACTGTCAACATGTTTGCATCAGGTCGGTCCCCGATGGTCACTCACTTTGATTTTGTTTGAGTTCTGGAGAGAATTTTCATTTTGTCTCTATTCAAGTGTTTGCTGCTCTGCCACCATCACCATGTTGTTGACAGAATTAACAGGATCTGTCCCAATGCCCCGCCAGCAGTAAGTGAGTAATCAAGTGCCCACATGATGTATTTCCAAATGCCACAGGGACCGCACCCTGCCATCATTCACACAAACACAAAAAACAAAATATTCTGCATGCCACAGTCAGACATTGTTTGAATAAATTTGTCAGTTTAAACCAAACGACAGTAAAATCTGAATAAATAACAGGCAGAGGCATTGAAGCAGTGTACAAATGCAAGAACACTTTTTTTTTTTTTTAATTTGCTGCTTTATGTCTGGTAAACCAAGCAATACTTTAAATGCAACATAGTAAATGTTTAAAGACTAACATTTACTATGTTAACAGAGTGAATGCTAACTCAACTAGTCTTATTGGGAAATATACATTGTTGGGAAATTCACTTAACATGAAAATGCACATTTATACAATACTTTTTTATGTTGAGTTTAAATGCACACAAAAAAACATTTATGACACAATATCAGTCCCTCACAAAGAGCAAATATTTCTTTTACACATGGTCAGAACAGTGAATCAAAGTGGATCAGGCATGATACCCTGAGGAACTCCTTGGGACAGAGGTTCAGTGGAAGAGGAGAGGTTGTTGATGTCATATTAATGAGAAAAGTTTGTTGAAACCGCCCATGATGTAAGGGGTGGGGGGGGGGGGGGGGGGATGGGGGGGGGGGGGGGGAATGATAGTTTGGCAGTGAGTATATGAAGACCTGTGTGCCTCACTCACACCTGTGTGTTATATCAAACTCTTCAGCCATGGACAAAAGCTTTCTGTTGGTCCTTCTGAGTCTGCAGGTTATTCTGCTCCTCACAACCTGTGTTTCAACTGATGCAGCTGCTCTGAGGAAACGTTGTCAACAAAGGGTAAGAGGATCCAGTGCTGGTCACTGACTGTAAGAAGATTTGTTGTGGGTTCATGATCCACATGTTCAGTTTCCCATTTGACCATTAATATCAAACTACATGCTGTAATTTAAAAACGGACACTTCTTGAGTACAGATACTTCGGTGCAGTAAATCAGGATGTAAGAATAGCATTGTTGCAAGAAGGTCACCAGTTTGAATCAGGGTTTGACCAAGGGTCTTTCTGTGTTGCATGTTCTCCCCGTGTGTGAGTGAGTTTACTTTGAGATGTCCGTTCCCCCCCACAGTTGTAAAACATGCAGAGGTTAACTGATTGTAAGTGTGAATGTGAGAGTGAGTTGTATATTGGCACTCCAATGGACCGGCGACCTGGCCAGGGTGCGACCCTGCCTTTCATCCTGTGGAAGATAGAGCAGTACAAAATGAGTGAGATGAGTTGATTGAAAATTTCATGCAAAATTACCCAATATGCATTAAAATATCATGTATTATTCCCTGGACAATCCATGTGGTGGCACAAACTTCAGTATTCTGTGCATCATTAATATTATTATTATTATTATTGTTTGCAATTTTTGCAGGCAGTACTTTTATTCTGCTGATAAACACAGAAAAACATAAGTTACTTGACAAAGATAATGGGTGAATTTCCAGTGTAACACCTATGTGGTGGTTTTAATAACTTTATTCTCATTTTCTTATAGAAAAAATGTGGGACACTGGAAGACTGTCGGAGATTTCCTGCATCATGTGGTATTTTGCCAAAGGTTAGCTTCCTTTGGATTTTTTTCCTCTTCTGCATGTCTTGAAATGGGGAGTCAGAAATCACATTTTGAAACAAATGGCGAATAAAATATATCACCCATGGATGTTTCTTTGTAATGACTATAGCATTTAAAGGATTAATGATAAATGCTGAGGCTGCTTGTTGATAAATACACTACATCTCTATCTCTCTCTCTCTTTCTAATGTTTAGCATCGAGGCCACACAATAAACCCCAGGACCAGATCACATCCTAAGGGGAGAGTCAGCACATCAGTGTGATTTGACTAAGACCTTCACTTATGAACTCCTGCAGCAAATGTTACAGACCCTTTTCATGAAATGCCATATAATATGGAATGTGGGATCAGCCTGGACAGATAACTCTCAAGTTATAGGGCGCAAAGTAATTACACCTAGTCTTAAAACAGTTTATGTAGTTTCTTATTTTAAAAAAATGCCATTTCTGATATTGTTTTGTGTTTTTCTAATTCCTTATTATTCTTTTGTGTATTTGTGTATAAGTGGTTGGTGATCCATTTCAGCTGATTACATCATCTATCAATACTATGTGTAGTCAAATCTGTTTATTGCATTTTATTTTGAATGAATGTTTTGTTTTCCAGAGAGAGAGAGATAATACTTATAAAAGTTGACTGTTAATGTGAAAAGAAAAGCCCTGGCGTCTGACTGTAACATAAAATGTGACCACAAGATGGAGTCGCAGCCTGTTCATTTTTCTTACTGCAGTTGTTAACTCTGTATGCCATGTTTTTGAAAGGAGACATTTTCTGTAGTGTATGTAAGAATTAAAAAATACTTTTTTTTTTTTTACACTCACTAAAAAGCAATGAACAATTGGTTTCCCATTCATACAGCTGCCGTCTGCACAAAAGAAAATAATATAATGTCTGTCCATCTTAGAAACAGTCTGTATTATCACACCATGTTATAAAAGCAAACAACAGAGGATTTATGACCTTATCATACTGCTAAGTACTTTAACTCCAGTTTTGTCACTTTGTAGAGGCAGGCATATTCCTAAAGTGATTTAAATTCTTTTAAATAAAAATCCCTTCATTTACATACTGTAATAATCGCCTTTTATATGTACTTAACCTAAAAGTCTTGCTTTATGTGAGCCATCATCTTGTTGCACCACTGTATTTCTACAGCAGTCTGAACATAGAGAATAGCCATTGAGCACATTTTACATTTTAAAGCAGAAGCTTACTATGTAGTATATGAAGAAGAAAAATATCTTCTGGTATGCAAAGGCCACCACAGTTCCTTGAAGAACTTGGAAAAGAGAGGGGTGACATTTCTTTCTCTCCACACTTGAAGGTGGATGGTTGTTTCAACTTTTTTAATTAATGGATAACGTACGTATGATTTCCTTTTGGCTCAGTCATTGATGGTCCGAGATGAAGTTGCTTGGATTTAGTTTGAGGTCCACAGAGAAATAATCACTCATTATTTCTCACTGTCAGGTAAATACAGAACATGACTTATTTTGTCTTTATCCAGGCTGTTGTGTGGCAAGTGTTGCTCTGCCACCATCACCATGTTGTTTGACAGAATTAACGGGATGTTTCCCAATAACCACACTTGCAGTAAGTGAGTAATCAAGTGACGTATTTCCAGTTGCCACAGAGACCACACCCTGCCATCACTCACACAAACATAACAGTATCAATTCTCTGCGTACCACAGCAAAGTTCAGATGACTTTTATTTGTTTGAACAAATTAGTCAATTAAAACCAAAACAGGAAAAAAAAAAAACAGAAGCATACATATTATATAAAAGACCGATCACATTGATTGAATGTTTTATGTTTGATAAAAATATTATTCTGTGAAATCCATTTTGACATCACACGGTAGTGGAGTGGTTAGTGACCGGCTGACCACGGACATGTTGTGCTGTGCTGTGTGTGTGTGTTCTTGTACTTGCTGCAGAGTGAGGACCAAAAATTGCGTAAACACCTACAGAGTGAGGACATTTTGACAAAGTGAGGACATTTAGGCTGGTCCTCACTTTTTTCACCCCTTCAAAGGGCTTTTTCATTTTTAAGACCTGGTTTTAGGGTTTGGATTATAATTGGGTTTAGGTTATGGTTAGAGTAAAGGTTTGGGTTTGGCATCTAGTTGTGATGGTTAAGGTTAGGGTAAGGGGCTAGGGATGTATTATGTCTATGAGGGTCCTCACTCTGATAGAAGCACAAACATGTGTGTGTGTGTGTTTTCTTCAGGTTCTCTGATTTCCTGTGCACTGTCCAAAAAAGGACACTCTAAATTGACTGGAGGCGAGAGTGATGGCCTGGCTGTGCTATACAGCAGAAAAAATTGCTATACACTTTGCCAATTCATGTATTGATTCAGATGTTACTGCATCGATAATGGCAGCAAATACTGTGACGGTAGTTTTGAGACATGCAGTAAATACAGTCACCTTTTGTGCAGTGCAAAATAAAGCCAGTGGGAGGCAGCAGAGCGAGAAGTCGACGTGATGCATGACACATATTGTAAAAACATAGATATAAATTTTAACCAGAATGCAACAATAATGAGGACAATAAGGATAATAGCTGTTGAACTCTGTCCACAACAGTCTGGGCCTACAGCAGAAAAACCAAGGGATCAGCCCAAGCAGTTACAGGGCCTTTATAGGGTCTTAAGCAGAATTAGATTTGGGGGCAACACCTTAGAGTGACTATTACTTATTATATATATCGGCGGACATTTAGGTTGTGGTTACCAAGTAAAACAGTTTGATGGCTTTTCTTTTTAAAACTTTGATTAGAAGTGCACTAAAATAATGTGCGCTCTACAACTACAAAAGAAAACCAAATAAGATTAATATGGTAAAATCTTTTTACATGCTTCTGGGGGCCACAAGCAGCTGGTTTGTTCACGAATGCCTCGGCCAGCTGTGCACGGGACTGTTCAGGTTCATAGCCTCATAAAAAAGTTTAGAGTACAGAGACTCTTGAAGAGAGTTTTGCCAGGTGAGGACAGTGCCAATGATGTCGGGATAAGGAGGGAGAGGAAGGTGATGTGAAGTCTAAGACTACTACATTTCACATATTTAACTTCAGAGTTGCCATAAAACAGTATACTGTTTTTTTCCCATCTGCTATACCTGATATAATTGCGTAATCGTAAAATTTTCCCCAGACTGCAACATCTCACTGCTTACGTAAACTGGTGGTATTCTGTTGTTGCTTCCCCTTTGTTGGCATGGAAACGGCGGTCTGGTGATGAGTTTATAAAGATGTGTGTGTTTCACAGTTGCATCAAACTCTTCGGCCATGGACACAAAGTATTTGTTGGTCATCCTGAGTCTGCAGGTTGTCCTGCTCCTCACAACCTGTGCTTCAACTGATGCAGCTGTTCCAGTGGGAGACAGCCAGCAAATGGCTAATACTCGGGTAAGAAGATCCCATGCTGGTCACTGACTGTGAGATTGTTGGGTCCGTGATTCATGATGATAGAGAAAAATACAGTGACAGATATAAGCCAAAGCTTATACAGTATGTCTGTAGTCTGTAATCAAATAGTGTAAATTCCATGAGAAATGAATCATTTGCATTAAGATAGTGGATTTTTATTCATGTGGAATAATTTCAGTGTTTTTGGCATTATCATTATTATTATTTGGAATTTAAAACGTGAAAATGTAACCTACTTGACAATGGTGGTGAGTAGATCACCAGTTTAACAACTGTGTGGTGATTCTGATAACAGTAAATGTATTCTCTTTTTTGTTATAGTCAAGACCTTCAAGAAAACCAAAGATCCGTGGAGGATGTTGGAAAAAAACTGCAGCTTGTGGCATTCTTCCAAGGGTTAGTTTCCCTCAGGTTATTTTTTTTTTCTTTTTCCATCTTCTCTATGTCGTGAAATTTCTTTAGAAGCTACATTTGAAACGAGCAACTGAATAAAACCAGAATCAGCTTTATTGGCCATTCACATAGAACCCATGTGACTTTTTTTTATTCATTCCTCTGTAATTGCACATTGTTTTGTTTTTGAAAACAAGAATAGGAAGAAGAGATTAAAGTCTGAGATTAAATTCTGAGGGGAAAAAAAGGAATTCTCTCAGAATTCTGAGAGAAAGATGTTTTAACATGTGGCATTAATTCTCTTCCATACATACAAAGGATAGACACAAGGGGGAACAAAACATGAACAGTTAAGTATGTCTTACAGATATGTGTATCTCATAAGCTAGTATTTATATATATATATATCAATTATAGATCTAATAGATCTACTAATCTATGTCTCAGTGTTGTGAAATTAAACTATACATGCAGTACCTCTACATACATATCTCTTTTGATCTCTTCTTTTTAGCCTAAACCGGTCAAGCCACGGGAGACAAAGAGCACATCAGTGTGATTTGACCAGGACCTGCACTTGTGAACTCCTGCAGCAACAGTCACAAATACATTCCTTTCTGGAAAGAAATGACATAAAATATGTGGAAAAGCAAATGTGTGATATGGGAGACTCATGGCACATACTGTTTTCATTTTTCATTTTTCATGTCACACACACACACAAAAAAAATAAAGTTTTCTTAAGCAGCAATTGATAAATTGTGCAGTTTTCTGTTTGACACACACACACGCCTGCAAGCAAAATCATTGCAGGACTGAACAGCAGCCTGGACCTCCAGAACCCCCAGGCAAAGATGGGGGCTAGAGGACCAAGGGTCCACCAAACATCTAGGAGCCCCGGTGCCCAGCGTTTACACCCGCCGAGTGAGCAGGCCGCCACCCACCATCGCAGCCTCAGGAAGGTGCGTCGTGATTGGGCGACGGCCATGACCCCCAGGCACCCTGCAGGCAGAGTGAAGGGAGCAAGACCTTATTGTATTAAAGCATCTTAAAACAATAAGTGCTCAGAGCTATACTTTGTAATCTTGCAGCCTTTCAACAATCAGTTGTGTTCTATTTCATTCATTTCAGTGTTTTATTATCACACACAAAGTAGCATATTTAATCATTTCTTCATTTTCTCCAGTGAAATACTCTTACAGTTTTAATAATCAGTGATCGAAACTGTTTGTTATATTTTAGCAAAAGAAATGCTTTGATCTACAGACAATACTTGTGCAAATACACGTATATACAATACTTAGAATAAGTTAAAAAAAAAAAAGGATAGGAATCTGCTGTCAACATTATCATTATTATCATGTTACAGTATGGCAGTATACCACAAGATGGCATCACAGCCTATGTGTTTTCCTTACAGCAGCGGATCACTCTGTTTACCGTACCTGACTGAAGTCCAAATCATAAAGTTGAAATAAACATCCAAAAAATGTCCACAACAGCTGTGGATGCTGTTATAGTGTATGTGAGAATGATTTGTTTAGATGTAAACTGTAGACACACTTGCCCCACATTCACAGTGGAAGCTGCCTGGTCCCATAACTACGGGCTGTTATTGGAACAAGCAGGAGTTTCCCCATTCATTCACTACAGCTGGTTTCCTTCTGCACATCAAATTAAAAAAGCATAAGATTTTGCTGCTTGAAAAACATCCATTCATCTGAGAACCAGTCTGTGTTCTCGCATCTCTAAAGGATCATTTAGAGCAGCTTTTTATTTAACCTTCATGCTGAACTGTGAAGGGAAACCACATGTTACAAAAGCAAAACTGTAGAGGATTTATGACCTCATTATAGCACTCAGGCCCGTTTTATGTTATTAGTCTTGTCACACAGAGGCAGAATATCTTTGTAAATAATTTCAGATGAAATTCAAACTGCTGCACAAGGGCCCGAGCACTAACTGGTGCAAAGGCCCTATGGTTTCATTTGTGATCTTTTTTCTGTCATTAATCTTTGAGTGATCTGACCAAGTTTTACAGCAATTCGGTGAATTTTGCGGGAATTATAGTTAAAAAAACACACATTTTTACAGTTTGTGTTCCCACTGGCCATGCAGCAGGCTTCCACCCTCACCTGCCTTCGATCTCAGGTCTTTGCAGGTTACCGTGGCAGCCATGGTAGTAGTCAAAAGTATGTCTGCAGGAATAGCATGCAGCAGGCTTCCGCCCTGTCTCTATTTGGTTCTATTTCGTTTTCATGGCCAAGAGGTCCATGATAATAACCTGTAAAGCCAGAATTTTTTTTTTTTTAGCATTAGAGGGCAGTAAAATCCCAAAAGTGGCCAAGTATTTATGTGCAGATTTGTATTCAAAGTGAAGCACTAAGTGAGGTGATACTGAACTTGAATTAAACAAGTAAACCAGGTTAATGATTTTGGTTTTTAAAACAGAAGAGATGCCAGTGTTCATATAACATAAGCAAATAACATAAGCGCAACACTATTTAAAAATCTAAATAAATCTAAAGATAACTAGATTTTTTTTTAAATATGTTAAAAATATATATATATAAAGTCTCCACACACTGCCGTACCAGGAGGCCCCAAGCATCTTCTTAGTTCGCTTATGCCTTGGGCAAGTTTCATGATATGGTATATAACACATTATTGGTGGCCTGTTTTTTCCTCACATTCCCCCCCCGTAGGGGTCACTACAATGGATGATTTGGCAGATATGTTAACGCTCGATGCACTTCCGGACGCAAACCTTTCATCTATCCGAGCTTGGGACTGGCATTAGGAGTACACCGGATGTTAACAGTGAGCAATGGGAGGTCACAAGCCAAGATCTCCTTTTTTTTTTTTTTTCTTAAAATAACAATTCAAAATCATTGCGATGAGTCACATTGACTTGTAATTGTGCTTCTTTTAATCCTAATGTGCACTGCTGTCTCCAGAGAGGTTTGGTGAGTGGACAGGAAACTGAGCTGAGGTCAGTTAAACGCTCCTCTCTGCATCACTATCTTCATGGTGTTTACCTGTCAACAACAGCCTTGTTATATTGTATATAACTTTGTCTGCATGTTCTTTATATTAATCTTCAATATTGTGGTGAAATCCATTCGCTGCCTTCAAGCAAATACACTTGCTTCTGGCCTTTTCCTTGTCAACTTGTTTGTAAATCAATTATTAAAACTGCTTCCACTTCACCTTTAACTTTATTATCAGGTGTTATCACAATAAAAGTCTTATACTGTGACCTCCAGCAACATAAGATAAGCTAAGAGCAACATTCGATTTTAAAATCATTAATATCAGCGACAGGAGCATATCACTGTATAGACTATATTCAAGCATAAATAAGAAACAGTACAAGTCATTTGGCACATTTTAGACCATTTGATACCAACTTTGATATTATTAAAGTCACACATTGCTCGTCACTGTGATTGGTGATTGGTGATTGGTCACATACACAGCAGCACCAGGATTTCGTAACACCCCGCCCTCACATGCTGTGCAGGCGCCACATCAAACGCACTGCTGTCCTCTGAGTAGAAGCCAGTGGACTGAGCAGAGAGAGACGGAGACAGACGAGACAGAAGCCAGAGTAAAACTGAGTGAGTATCAAACATTACTCACACACACATTTTACACATCTGTGCCTTTAAACAGTGTGTTATGACTTGTTCTGTATGATAAACTCCATAATTCATTGTGTTTGCATATTTTCCTTTTACTGTGAATCAGGATTTTAAGAGATGGAATTATAAAAGTAAACAAACAACTATTTTTAATTTTGAAACTTAAAAGTTGAAAAAAAAACCATACTTAATTTGAATGTGTGGCTCTGCATGTTATTTCAAAGGATTAATGTTTCAACTCGTGAGCAGTATTTTACCTAAAGCACATGTCGTTTTGTGTTTGTCACTGGTGAGTTACATTCAAATTACTTTGGAGGTGTTTGTACTGTGAGTTTTTCCATTTTTGCTTCCATTTTCCTACCATTCAAATTCATTTAACAGCTAAATTTACTGGTCACTTTGCTGATTAAGATTTTACACACAGAACATTCAGGGAGCTTTTGCAATGTGCTTGAAATTGTTTATGGTTAGATTAAATAGTTAGATTAATTTGACCTTAAACACCTTTAAAAGCACATTTCAGTATTATTTCAGTCAAATAATAAAATAATAGTGGGACAGTTACTTTGGATTAATTAATAATGCTGCAGTAGAATTAGGAATATTACTAAAAAAAAAAAAGCTAATTTTTCAGAATAAAGGGGGGTTATTCTAGTGATTTATGTGTCCCAAATAAATGTTAAGTTTGTTTGCTGTGGTGTTAAATGGCAACTGGCATCCATGTTATTATAATAGAGAAGAGTAAAATGTAGACTTCTACTTAAATGTAGAAGCATGCAAAATACGCTGAAACTGATTCTCAATTGCTGTCATGAAGCAAGTACCTAAGTACACAAATCTTTAAAAACATTACTAGTCAGTGACGCCAATATGTGACGGTGTCACTACTCGTCATCTTCTCCTCAGCACGTCCATTTCTGCAGAGGAGAAATGTCAGCAGTGGAATCTCCAGGGAAATGTGACCGTGTGTCCTCCTCCTCCACCCGTTGCTACTGTGAGGCAGAATGAAATCTCAGTGAGGGATGGTACAACGGGGGGGGAGAGTCGGGTAATTTGGCTAAATGTTCACTTGCAGGGGATTTTGACTCTGATGTTATCAAGCTGCAGTAATTAGTCTACAATCAGAGAATGTTTGGAAAATTGCAGTGCTTCTTCTTTACACACATTTTCCAAAGATGGAAGCATTTTTCCTCACATGCCATTCTCTGGTGTTGTTTCCAGTCACACTTTAAAATAAAACAATATCCTTAATAACCAAGTTGTTCTCAAATATAAGCAGCTTACTCGCTGTTGAGCAGTTTAGAGAGTGAAATGAAAGATATGTTTTAGAATCTTGTTCCTAATATTCTTGTTCTTACATACACTTACTGTTAAACCTGAATATTCGTTACCCTAGTTAAAGCTGCAGTGCGTAACTCTTAATGATTGTTCTGTTGTTGTTGTTAATTTAAGTATCCTAAATTCAGTTTGGTCTTGCTGAATAGAAATAATGTAACATTATTTATATGATGCATCCTTCATCTGAAAACTGGCGCTGTCAAGCAAAACTATCAGAAGTGACCGAGGGTGGGTTTGTGTGTGTACATTAGCAGTGCAGGGGCGGGTGGTGACAAGGAGTGTTTATCCCATCAAACTACTTAATGACTGTTATTTATTTTAGCCTTTCTTTTAGCAGTATAATTCAACTTTGGTTGGCTCTTCTTTGTGATTTCAGTTATATTCCAACCTCGTCTCACTTTACTAGTTTGTGTGGAGCTGACAAGTTTAACCAGCAACTCATTTGAACTGACATTTGTTTATATTTCAAAGTCACCCACTACAGTTTTAAAAAAGTTCAAACTGCCATTGCTTCCTTACTTAAAGGATTACTAACGATGTGTTTGCATTTTTAGTCGAAACTTTAGTCGAATTTTCGAGTTCACAAAGAGCAAACAGAGGCGCCAACAACTAAAATGTCCAATTTGGAAACTTGGAGCAACCTCACATACTATACAATCACTGCTTCTTTTACATCAACAGCACCCCTGTCATGGTCTGATTTATGAGGGAGTGAAGGGGACCTCGCCTCCACTGAACAGAACCCAAGCCCCTTTAGAAACTTTGAGACACTGAAGGGGAGCTCTGAAACATCGTCCATTATTGTGCCACACGTTAGACTTTGCTTACTGTACAACAAGTTTCCTGATATAAATAAACTCACCCACTCGTCTTCTACCACTTTATCCTCCACTCGATGGTGGTGGGAGGCCAATCCCAGCTGACATAGGGTGTAAGATGGGGTCACATCTTGGACAGGTCACCAGGGCCAAACAACCAACCACTATCACTGTCACTGTCAATTTAGAGTGTCTATTTTGCCTAATCCCCAAAGCTGCATGTTTTTGGACTGTGGGAGGAAACCGGAGAAAACCCACACAACCCAATGTCCTTGCTGCAAAGGCAAGATTGCTGATCACTACACCAACTGTGGGACCCAAAATAAATAGCATAATAATAGTCAAATATATCAGTGTGTGTTTATTCACTCAATACATACCAATTTCCAAACATTTGTCAATGTATCCACTAATATTCCTAATGCTATCCCTGCAGTTGCAACCCATGTGTGGTGGTGCTGCACTCAAATGACATGATGTTTTTATCATATTCTGCAAATGAGGGTGGAAATGTGTGACCGAAACTAGGGCTCCTCCAAATGTCACGGTGTAATTCGTTTTTCAACTCGGAGGTGGTCACTGTGAATGGAACACAGGATAAACTCCCTCTTCTGAAGTCGGCTCCGCCCATTGCCTGATTTTGAAAAATCTCAAGAAGTGGGCTGCAAAGTGAGTGAGGGAGAGGAGGAGGGAGGGAGAGTGGGGAGCAGTGCAGGGGGCTTGGCCTGGTAGTGAAATTTGACACAGTTGCAGCTGTAGAGAGTAGGAAAAATGATGAAACGATACTGTTGGCATTTATAAAAAGAAGGGGGAGGAGTCTGGAAGAACAAGCTTCACGCTGATTAGTCAAACGGTGATGAAGGAGGAGAAAGCCAGTGGCAAAATCCAAATGCAAGAGATGCTGTTTGACCAGAGAGGCAATAGATGTTTCGGTTTTATCACAACATGTATAATTTCAATACTTAAATACATAAATAACATTACTAGATACACATAGATAGTATAGTTACACTTTACAACAACTGAGTAAATGCACTTCTTCTATTTTCCATACATGTCGCACAAGCAGAGCAGTCAACGTTCAAAGGCCACAGAGAAAAATTCACATGATTTCCCTTACACTTTTCTCAGACTAGCATGGACGCCGCGGAGGAAGATGACTACTACTACCATGACAACACCAGCGTCAACTTCAGCTACGACGACTACCCTGCCGTGTGCGAGAAAGCCGACATCCGCTCCTTCGCCGCCATCTTCCTACCCATCATGTACGCGGTGTGTCTGGTGGTGGGAGTGGCGGGAAACGCCTTGGTGGTGACGGTGTACGCCTACCACAAACGCCTGAAGACCATGATGGACGCCTTCCTGACCCACCTAGCTGTGGCCGACCTGCTCCTGCTCTTCACGCTGCCATTCTGGGTTGCCGATGCGGCCAGGGGCTGGGAGCTGGGGGAGCTGGTCTGTAAGATGGTGTCGGCCTGTTACACGGTCAACTTCACCTGCTGTATGCTGCTGCTGGCCTGCATCAGCCTTGACCGACACTTGGCATTTGCTAGGGCACAAAACAGAGACCAAGGAGGTTGGCTGCACAGGGTGTTTCATAGGAGACACTGCTGGAAGGTCTGCTTGGTTGCCTGGGCAACAGCTTTCATGCTTGGTCTTCCTGATTTAATCCTCTCAGAAGTGAGGTGGGGATCTAACAGGAACATGTGCGTGGCTGTCTACCCCTCATCTATGGCTCGAGGAGGTAAAGCAGCTCTGGAGACAGCGGAGGTGCTGCTGGGATTCCTGCTTCCTCTCACAGTCATGGTGATCTGTTACCGCAACGTGGCCCGAGCACTACAGAGCCTCCCTGTCGAAAGCAGAGGCAGGAAGTGGAAAGCTCTGCGTGTTCTTCTCATAGTAGTTGGAGCGTTTGTGGTCACACAGCTGCCCTATAACGTCGTGAAGGTCTATCGCACGATGGACTCGGTCTACGCTTTAGTGACCCACTGTGGGACAAGTAAAGTGCTGGACAAGGCGGCTCAGGTGACAGAGAGCCTGGCACTCACCCACTGCTGCCTCAACCCGATCCTGTACGCCTTCGTGGGGTCGTCATTTAGGCAGCACATGACCAAACTGGCCAAGAGGCTCGGAGAACGGAGGAGGAAGAGGAGGATGGAGAATCCTGCCGAGGAAGAAGGGATGGAGATGTCGTTCAACGCCCCGAGTGCATCTCAAGCAACAGACACATTCTCAATATGAATTATGAATGAACTAGTTTGTCACTTATTAAGTATAGCAGCATGAGCACTTACAAGTAAACTGTGGTTGAGTTGTAGTTTATCATTTTTCCTCCACATTAAAAATAGGAGGTGGTTATTGTTAGGTCTTCTAATCTTGAGTTTTATAAGTTTCACGCTACATTTCTGTCATTTTGTCATAAATCAGATTACTGGACACAATAAGTTTAGAGGAGGACATCATTCTATGGCAAATAAACTAAAGAGGTGCTTAAACATTCCAGTAAGGACAAAGTTTCACTGAGCTAAAACACAGAAACACCAAAAAGCTCAGAGAGTGCAGACTCATGCAAGGCTTAAACAAAAAAGATTTATATTGTGATCAAGGAGACTTTCGGCATCTGTATAATACCTGCTTGCAGCTATTCCAATATTACGTAAGCATGAAAAAAAACGCGTCCTGATCTGTTAAGATGTCGCCCACATACAAATCTGAACTTGTTAAATGTGACTATCCCTATTACATTTAAATTGCTGTAATCTAGATCAGTAATCTGTCTGGATTTAGAGTTTTCTCCATTATAAAAGATAGGAATTTTTTGAATATTTAATTCATTTTTGTGACGTCATCAGTGGGTAGATTCTTACCACAGTTTAATGGGACCATATTAAGGTGATCACCTACCCGTTACAAAAAAAAATTCAGATCGATTCGGCAAAAGTTGTGGACAGACAGTTACTAATAGAAGGACAAACCTACGGATAAACCCATGTAACCTCTCTGGAAAGATCAAAATCTCTCTTGTACAAGAACAGTTCACAAGCCACAGATGTAATGTTTAGTTGAGACTTGATACAATAAACAGTACAACTAAACAAGACAAACAAGATCAGTGGGAGCATTGCACTTTTTGGAAAAACAACTTTGTCTGATTATTTGAAATAAGATCTTCTTGTTGTTGTTGTTGTTTTTTTTTAAACTATATTTAGCAAATCCTCCCGGCCCACTTGATATTACACATAACCTCAAACTATAAACTGGATATACTACACATGACTGTACTTGCTACTGATTATATCCATACTCTCTGACTGGCACAACAGCTGGAACACTAAGTAAGCACATGCACATTTATAGTAGACGCTGTTTACAGTAACTGTAAGTATAAATTATAGACAAGATATCATTTTACATTTTTTGCTGTAAGAGACAACACTAAATTATTTTTGTGGTTTCTAATAAATCCTAATGGTAGATCATATTTCTCTCACTTTTGGATATGGCAAATTATTGTTGTCACTAGAACGTATCAGAACAGATTGTTAACCATATGGATGTTCTGTTCTGACTTGTTGAATGTGAAGATTAATGTCAGATTTTTTCACGTCCGTCCTTGTAACCTTGTCAACACACTTCGGAGCAGAAGACACCACACATCTGGGAATGGTGACACACCCGACACCCTTTGACTCCACTGACTATTTAGTTCCACTTCTGCTTTCGCTGCTTCACCCTTGATTTGTCAGCAATGAGACCATGACAATCTGAAAATTGGAAACTACTGTATGTTTTTGCCAGAATCTGCATCCTGTGGGCTTTGACTTTTCACTTACGTTTCAAGAATGGGAAGTTTCCTGGATCTCTCAGAATATGTCAGACACATGGACACCTCGCAGTTTGTTTTTTTGAGCTGACTGCCAAGCTATAAAAGACCGATGAACATAAAAGCCTAAGTAAGAGCACTGAGTATTTTGATTCTCTTCACTGTTGTCAAGTCTGTTTGATCATTAATGTTGTTTTCCATCGAAGGGAGACGTTCAGCATTCGCTCAAATATTTAATAGACTTGTAAAAAGTCCAATATTGGCTCACGCTTGATACACTCACATGAACAGGCCTGTTTTCTTTTGCAAACAGTCACAAGATCCATTTAGAGATAACAAAAAACACATACCAAATGGTTTAAATTATTTGTTACTATTCTTTCTTGACATTTATGTTGTTTGTCATTGATCAGACAGAGAACATTCACTGCATGATTGACGAGGTGCAATATCTGCTCTTCCTGATTTGTTTGTGTTCTTTCTGCTTCCCAGCCGCTACAGATAAATAAGTTTGATCAAACCATCATGTCATCTCATGTGGAAACCATTTGACAGAGGTTTACAACCTGTACACCTCCCTGCACCAAAAGAGTTTTTATGAGTCCGACATGAGGAAAAACTGGACACATGTGGAAACGAGTCATTCTATCATTTCACCCTTTCAAATTAAACGATGATAATGAATTGTCACAAAAGTTAACATGGTGAGATTTAATATTTATTGAAAATGTACAAAAACCAATCTGAAACAAAAACATGTCTTCTTGTGATAAAAAATAAATTCACAAACAATATATATTTATATATAAATATATAACACGCCACTTAAGGCTCTTATTTATTTCAGATAGGAAATATGGATAATTCACATTCTAAATTACAATACAGCAGTCAACCAGCTTCAGACACATAAGACACATAATTGTCTTTTAATTATAAAAAAAAGAAAAAAGAAATGTAAGACAAAACTCAAAGGCCTAAAATGGCAGTTTTACTGTAGAAAAAAAACTTCCTTTTTTTGAAAACAAGGTTACAAAATGTAACCTAAAAATGTGTTCATGAAATACAACAGTTATACCATAACTATGAAATCTGTTTTACACAGTACAGTTATCCATGCAAACATCATTACCCTGAACTGACCGTCAATCCTGTATCAAACATTAGGAAACAAATAAAGCCAGTACTGAACGTGTCATTGTAAATTTCATCAAAAGGAAAACAGTCATAAATAGTGATATGTTGAAAAAAATTAGTTGTCTTCAAGTCTCAGGTGGAAAAAAAAAAAAAAAAAAAGCAGGAGGATACTGAAGGATGCGTCTTGGCTTTGTTTCAGCAAGGCACCATTTACTGTGGCAGTAAGACACTCATTACTGAGGAATGGTTTAACCAAACACCCAATAAACCATTTAAGACCTAATGGAGAGAATAATGACTCTTGCCTTCTTAGACATCTGAAGGTAAATCAATTGGGACACTTTGTTTTGCTGTGGGCTGTGTAGTAAAATAATGAAATAGTCTTGTCCTGCACACATCAGCCTCACCACTGAGTACATCTGTTAACATACAAACATTGGAATGTTTAAGTATCAGCTGTGCAAATAAAACAAAAAATGTGCACAAGTGTGTTTGTGTTTACAGACGGACAGAGAGAGAGGCTCCATGTTAATGCTCAGTAGTTGAGGATCTGCACATCAAACAGGTCACACACGCCCTCATTGTCGTCCAGGTTGAAGCTGTAATCGATTCCTGTGTGACGAGAGAAGAGCGACGAGGACAACAGTGTAAAACAGAACACTGAATGTTTTAGTCCGGACTGAAATATGTTAACTGTGCTGTGACATTTTGGTTGGGCACCTACAGGTCATTAGTAGGGTGTGTCGCGCTGTGTCAGTGATTCCCAAATAGTTTTCCACTTTTCTTTATTGGTGCCTGCTTTGCAATACAAGCATCTATTATTATGCTGCTGGTCTCTTTCTTATCTTTCCCTTTTTTGCCTCAATTTCCTCTGCAAAACACATCCTATAAGAGTCACACATCCTAAGTCAGAATGTGCAATGGGAATGGTGTTAATGCTAAGTAACCAGGGTGAAAAAAAAAAAATTACTTTTTTCCTCAGAATGAGTAGAGAAAGGTCTAAAGATTGATCACAACTCTAATTTGAAACCTCAGAACAACAGTTTAATATTTGTGGCTTTTTGCACTGTCTAATTTGTGAGTGTTTTATGCCACTTAAAGAGTGAGACATCATCACACTCCTGATGTCAATGAAAATAATCACAAAAATCTCTGACTATTAATACGATTATAATAATTTCTCACAGGTTTTTAAGTCATAATCTCCTAAATTTTTCGGGTGATTTTAATGATTCAAACATAAAAATGTTTGGCTCCTTCAGGATATTCTCATCATTTTGACAGTCCTTGGATGTATTGAAAAGAAAACTATGACTGTCAGTAGAGACAACGACCGTCTATCCACACTGTCCTGCAATGCCTGCAAAACTAAAGACACTCATGATTCATGACACATGATTCTCAGCTGTATTTTGTGTTTAGTTGTACTTAATAGAGAAACAGAAAATGACAAAAATCCTTAGCATTAAGTCTTTGTTTTAGTTCTTACTGCAGTGAGTGCAGTACAGGTTCTTGACTCCAGGACCTTATGACATTATTAGTTCCACATGTGACACCCTCCACCAGGTCTCACAAAGATTAATCAAGTTTCTACATTACCATGTAACAGTGAAAATGACAAAGGCATAGTTTCCCATTTATGAAGTTTGTTATTCCAGATATCGAGACTCTTACCATCAGCAGACATTAGCTCATCAATTAGATCAACAGCTCCTACAAGAGATATAAAATAGGTTTCTGTTTTTACTCATGTAAAAGAACATTCATTTCAGTCCTAAAGCAAAGAATCAAAACTCTGATTTAAAAACAAGATTAGCTCTTAAGGTCAATACTGAACTGAAGTGACCCTTCATCCCCTCGAGCAGTGCTGCTGGATTCAGTTACAGGAAGAAAAGTGTTGTTTACATCTCCTTACCCTCTCTGTCGTCCTTCATGTGGTCTCCAGCAGTGTGGAGCTTCAGCAGGCTGCTCACGTCCAGCACTGCCTGGAACTCAGGCTCCATGACGTCCATCTGCTGCTCCAGCGATGACACTGGATGACTCCCTGCAGGGAATACGCGCACAAACACACACAAGATATGAATGCAGTCTACTGTTTCGGTGAAGTACCTTTTCAACAATTGACGAGTTGCACCATAACAGAGTTAACTTATTTGTCCATCAGAAGAGAATGAGACACACTCCGAGAAAATGAAGACAACTTAAGAACTCATGTGGCAAATATACTGCATGCTTAGCTACTTTCTTAGCAAGAGTGAGAGGAGATGATCAATACTACTCCTTCATACATTTATTGTTCAGGTAAACATAAAGATTTGTGGAAGTTACGGTATCCAGACACATAATCCCCTGTAATTCAAAACTCCAAAATCTTTATTTTTAACTGGTTCTGTCCTTCAGGGGAAAAAAAATACATTTCTTTACCTTAGATATTTTTTAGCCAAAAATTACTACTGTAATCACATTGATCAGGTCTCCTGTGTCATGGTACTGACTAATGACGCCATTCTATAATGGAGGCTCTCTGACTGCGTTATCGTTTTGACTGTACAAAGGGGATCTTTGTGACCATATTGTCCACTTGCATGCATGCAAATTCAGTTAATGTGGCACTGACTCATCCTTTTCAGAGCTGGTAAAGACAGTGGTTGCATACTAGTATCCTCCTACACAGACAAAAACCTATATTTACTCTGCTTTGCCTCTTATTCTATGCAGGTAAATAACAGTTCCCCCATTCTGAAATCAGCTAATCCTAAATATTAGTCTTTTCAACAAAATTTTTCCTCATTTAATTATGATAGTTAAAAATATATCAGAACCAACATTTCTGTAATTTTGATATTATGTCTTATGATTATGCTTAATTAGCTGATAAAAACAACCTTTAACCTTCAAGGTGTATACAACTAATACATCCAACACACCAAAACATTTGTTATTGTTTTACTGTCTGGACCATTAGTCACTTTACTGAACCAGGGTAACTACAACTAACTGTGTTTTAATGTAAGCTCTTTGATCTGTGCTCATGTTCGCAAGTAGGTACGTTTTCAATAAAAACATTCCCTGTTCCTGCAAGTCAGAGTGCTTTTACATCTGATCTTGAGTCAGATCTCTTTTGAAGCAAAAATAAACCAAATCCACATGAGTCATTTCCTAATGCCAGTGCACTGTCACTGTCGGTCTCCAGGGTCTGATTTCCTGACAGTGCAACGCAGCAATAAATTACTTTCGGTCAGTGGTCACGGGAGAGTTACTAAGAACAACACAGAGTTTTGAAAGACAGGAACTGCTTGTAAATGCATTGCTATAAAAAATGTAAATTACAATCAGTTTAAATCGATTAAAAAAATGTTGTCTAAGAAAACATCTGTGCAATAAATCCTAGAGGGTTATCATGTTTGCTCTTTGGAGAAAATTTTCAACAAAGAGTGACTGTAGTTTTGGGGGACTCTAGTTTGTGGTGGCATTGCAGGTGTTAATAATAATCTACCCTTCTCCTGTTACACTAACTGTCCTCATGTCCTCCTTCACAACATCCATGAACCTTTGGTAATACATTCCCATAAGACTTACAATCCTTCTTATGGTTTCAGACTATTTTAATGTACCATAAAAGGGAAGACAATCACAAGCTAGTAAACATATGAAAAAAACGTTTGACAAAACCTGCTGCAGATTTTTGTCCTTTGAAATTAAAAAAAAACTAAACAGTAATAATATAAGCAGATGTTGAGTAAATCAACAGCATAACCAACGAGAGTCTCTCAGATCTCCAGTACACTATGAACTTTATTCAGTACTTAAACATAATAATACAACAAAAAACTCAATATTATACAGAGATTTTTTTGCTGGCAGAGGTTTCTTGTGTGGCGAATTGGATGTTTCCATGGAATATGGTGTGCAAGTCTACACAAGTGTGATTTCTACACCATATCTTCTCTCATTTAAAACTCAGTGTCACAGTGGACATCTGACACACCTATGACTCAGAATTAAAGTGGTATTGACTCAAAGAACAATACCACTCATGTAACTGCTAAAGGATGTTACTTTGACTTAATCAGGGCAGAATACAGTATATGCATCAAAACAATTATAATGCCAAAGAGAGGGTGAGCAGACTCAGATCATTATTTTTAGTAATGTTAGACACATGGTGCCAATTACTGAAAAAAAGCTATAGTTATAGGTCACTGAAGCAGAGGCAAATAAAAAAAAATTCAGTGTGTGAAGACATACTGTATGTTATAAATCTATTCACCACAGCCTAAGCAGTATCAAATGTATATAATGTATAGATATTGTGCAAGGATTTCATGGAGGAAGAGGAAAATAAACATTTCAATTCTAAAAAAGTCAAAAAATCCTTACCCATCTGCTCATCAGGAGGGGTGGATGAAGGTGTCAGAATTTCATCATGTTCTGGCAGCACCATCTGGTGGTTGGAGCACAGAGAGTCCTGGCTGCAGTAGGAGGAGCTGGTGGTGTTGGAGGTGGAGTTCAGAGACACTGAGACAGGGAACCTCTGCAAGCTGGCGGGGGTGTTGGGTGGAGTTGGCACTGGACAGATGTCGTCAGTGGGCGGCACAGGGAAGACCACAGGTACCGTGGACTCTGAATCTCTGTTGATGAGCAGGACTTGGATGGGAGCCGAGTGGCTGCGTAAGTTCACCTGGTACTTCTTCTGACCACTCTGACCCTGTGGAACAGCAATGGGCTCTTTACTGATCATTAAAATCACTGCAATCTATATTTTTTCCACAGTGATCAATAGATATTGATCACATAATCACATTGATCACACAATACTGCAGCTTCCCCCCAGCTATGAAGAGCATTTCTGTGTCTTCTAGTTCATTGTTTATGTTTTCCCAAAATACAGCTCTGTTAATATGATTTCCTCTCTCTGCTAATACAACATACGTTCCAACCACAGCAGTAGGCACCAGTTTGTGACAAAAAAACTTTAATACACCACCAATGAAGCACAAAAGGATAGTGAGTGAATAGAGTACAACATTCAGCAGGCAGCGCGATATTTCCCACTGTAGCAACAGTCATAGGGAAGAAAGAAACACGATGCTAAAAAATAAATAAGACTGTTCCTTTACATCTGCTGGCTCTAGGTGGAAAACCATTCCCAAACTCTAGAAAAAGGAATAGTCAGTGCTGTGCTGTTGCTCCTGCTATTCACAAAGTAAATGGCTATCGCAAAAAAAGTAGCTATGGCAGGATTAATTTCTTTACAGCGAACTATAGCAGTTATTTATATTTTATAGCAGTAATAGGCTATTTACTGTATTGGTACATTAAAGTGCTCCATGGAAGCTTCATTTTTATTATTATTTTTTTTAATACTTTGTGTTCACCGGCTTGATGTCTGAGAGTGGACAGAAAACATGGACGATTGAAATAAAATGTGTTTAATTTACTGGAGCTGTGTTAAACTGATTTAGGTGTTATGGAAACAATTTGGCAGAAAGTGCTGTAATGGAAGATTTGAAACAAACAAACATAATCTCCTAAGGTGCAGTGTGTTTAATAAAGCCAGTGGGTGACAACAAAGGTGAACTGACATGATGCAGTGCATGTCTCAAACAAATTGATTACCCTTGATGTTAAAAGGTTAATAAAACTATAACAATTTGTGTGTATAGGAATATGTATCATATTATAGCTTCTCTATCGTATCATATCTTGAAGTCTAGTAGCTATGTGTTTAAACTTTTAATATCCTGTGTCCAAATCAATAAAAAGAAGATTTCAAAAAAATTAACCAACCATTTCCGGTAGTGGGACCTCCAGCTGCGTACCAGCAGGAGCCAAAACAGCAAGAAGAGTTTCTCCACTAAAGGCACCACAGACATCTTCGTGTGTCACAAATTTGTAAGTGGAGAAGTGTTAAGGAAGAACTAAAGGAGGGAATAAACTGGAAAAACAAGCATTGTGCAGGTTAGGATTAACCTGGCTATGATTTCATTAGACACTGACAAAAGAGCAGTTACTTCAGTAATCCTCTTTTAAAGCATTTTCTCTGCTCACCACAAAATGTTGAAGGGATTAAAAAGGAGATGTTATTTCTCCCTAAACTGAAGAATTTGAGCCTGAAAATGATGTGACCTACAAACTAAAAGAGACAAAAATATTCAAGTACAAAATACACCCTGTGACATTTTACTCAAATAGCAATATAATTATACAATTATATACAACTTAAAGTCTCAGTAGTTGTTTAAAAAGGTAACTAAACAAGAGTATAAAAGCCAGTGGCAAAAGTTGAATGCAGTAGCTGGTGTTTGACCAGAAAGAGGCAGTAGATACACTGATCTTTTTTTTTTTTTTTTTTTTTATAAATCATATGTACAGTACATATGTGTTTCTCCATGTTTTCAGGATATGTTCCAATATAGTGATTGAGAAATAATTGTACAGTATGGTCATTATAGCATTGCTAAAACAAATCTAATAGTGGTCTAAGACTTATGCACAGTAATGTATAATTTTGTGATTAAAAAAAGTGAAGATTTACACCTGTCAATAACAGTGAGTTGCTTTTAGGGTATGTTTCAAAGAAGTTTACATTTTTTAAACAAGCATACACACAAAAATCTTTCCTCAGATTTTAGTGAAGACAACAATTTCCAAATATCTTATGAAATTTAAGTCCGATTTCATAATAAAGGTGCACAACCAAAATGTTGGCATGATAGAGAAGAGAGTATAGATCAACTGGGACATAAACTGATTCCATATAAACTTTTATATAAACGTTCCCAGGATAAGTGACCAGCACGTGAACTGTAGCCAGCGAGCATGCATTTGTTCTGTGGGTCCAGGCGGGACTCGTGACTTTTTTGTGATTTAAAATGTTCTATTACACCAGAAATAAAATAATAAAATCCTACTTCTCATGTGTAAAATAGGTCTCATGGGTCTCAATGAGTTTAAAAAAAGTTTAAAAAAAAATGGTAAAATAAGTAAAAGGATATGTGCTTGTATTGGGATCACGGTTGAGGTGCTTTATGTTCTCCTCCAGCCAGGCCTTCTGGTTGTCCAGCTCTTTCTCTTGGGCCTCCAGCTCCGATATCTGAGTCTTCAGATCCTTTACCTGCTCCAGCACCTCTTGAGTTTGGCTGCCTGTGTTCTCACCCCTGAACATAAAAGAGGAGACATCAGCAGCAGTAAAATATTGGTATTCTGTGTGGTTTTGTAAAACTGTCAAATGTCTGAATTCATTAGCTGCCATGGCAAGAAAGGACTATTGCACAGTGGCATGGCAGCCAGTGCTCTAAAATATTCACATCCACATTATGGAGCTGCAAGATGCTAAGGGAGATGAAAAATAAACTGAATGCACCATATGAATATAGCAAAGACAAGTTCACAAACCTCCACTGGATAATATTCTTGTTTTTCTTCTCAATCAGCCCAACACCTTCCAGTACATTAGTGATGTCATATATCCTCCTCTTCTGCTTTACTGCCAAGCTGTCTGCAGCCTGTTCATTGAGACAGTTTCCACAACGGGTTGTACATTTTTGTTGACAAGGCACTAACTGACTCTTTACAGACATAAGCACAAAAAAAAATGACACTCATGCTGCTAACACTGCATGGAATGAAAGCGAGAGACTGCAGCAAAGTGTGGCAAATTAAGCTGCAAAAGCAGCAAGTCAAAGCACTGCACTAAAGAGGACATTTATACAATAGAAGAGGATGAAGGAGGGGGTAAATGAACTGAGAAGCCTGCTGTGTAAACATTACACAGTCTTGGCGCGCAAGAAGAGAGGGAAAACTACAAATCAAAGTGAAGGAAAAGACAGCACCTCATGCAGGTCTCTTATCGAATACTCTGAGCAGCCACATAAGCAGTTCAACTATTTCAAACCTTAATATTTGAGCCAAAATATAACAGAGGAATGCATTTGAGAGATGACAGGAAATAAATAATTGTAGGGCTTCTGCTACGTATATGATTATTTTCATAACTGAATAATCAATAGTGATGCATCAATACATGTATAGCATTTAGCTCATCTGTAATTTCTTAATTATATGGGGCAAAGAAACCTGGATATATTCACATTTAAGAAGCTAAAAACAATCTGAACTACTTATTCAAACACCCAAATTGAAGTGACTTTATCAAAATAGTTAATCAAAATCAAAATGGATTAAACGCAGAAGCCCTAAACTACAGCCCCTCAGAAAAATGAAATGGAGATTAAAAACAAGGTACAGTTGAGGATGGAAAACCCCTATGAAAACGTCATTGTTTTCTAAGTATCTCCCATGTGCTGTTAAACAGAGCAAATAATTTTTAACACCACTTTTTCAAACATCCTCCTTTTATTGTGCTTCCATTATTTGAACCAAAAATTATTAGCCCCCCGGATGCCAATAGTCAGCTGTGTCTCCTTTTTGCTGGATAAACAGCCTGCAGTTGTTTGTTGGAGTTTTCAACAAGTCTCTGACACATCTCCTGTGGAATCACAGCCCATTCTTCTTTGGCAAATCTCTCAAGCTCCTCCACATTTGATGGCCTTCTGGCATGGACCTTCGTCTTCAGTTCACCCCAAAGATTTTCAATGGGATTCAAGTCCGGACTTTTTGCAGGCCAGTCAATAACGTTCACTGGAGGAAGTTCTTCACCGGGAGTAACATATGTTTATTTTCACTTCATCTGATAAAATGATTTAATATGCAAATGAAACCTTAAGTCTCTCCCATCTGCTTTTTGTGTGTAAATTAAATATTTAAATTGTAACAAATCAGCAAAAGTAAACTTTGTCAAACTTTTGGAAGGAAAATATTTTAGATTTAGTGCACTTGGCAGCATTTATCTGAGTTTCTGAGAACAGAAAATGTCAAAAATGACCAAGTTAATCAGCAATATTGATTAAGTGCTTTCCTTTTACATACAACCCATATCTTCATGTACTCATCATTGCATTATAATATATTTGATGATGCCATGTGTTAATACTGCATCTTTTACTCCACTTTAAATATAAAAGTACAAATGAATTCTTGGCCACTTGTGATTTAACTTCCCTCTACATTAAAAAAACAAATGTAACACTGGTTTGGTGTAAATAATGCAATTTATAGTGTTTCATTCACATAAATAAGAGGGGCTCAAAATCAAATTCTACTTGGAGCCCTATAAAGGACTGGGCCAGCCCTGCTTGTGAGGACAGTCATAATGCATTTCCTAGCTAAACCTAATTGTAACCCAAACCCTAAAACAAAGTCTTAACCCTCATAAAGTCTCAAGAAATTGTAAGGACCTGCTAAAATGTTCTTGCAACAATGGGAGTTTAAACCAAATTTGTCCTTATAGCCTAATGAAGACAAAACACACGGCCTCGTTAATGGCGGCTAGCTATTCCACCTGTGAAAACAAATCAGTGCACCTGTCTCTCCTCTGCTTCATTGTCAGCCTTTTGTTCAAGGTAAACAGCATTTAAAAATTAAAAACGCAAACACTAACACTGAGTCTAGTGTCGCCATTTGTCACTGACCACTTTCAAATCCAGGACGCCATCCTTAGCTTCTTGTAGCAGACTGACAAACTTCATTGTGAGGAGCCCCAAACTTTTCTCGTGTCGACTCGGTGCGGAGCGCACGGTCTCCGTCGTCTCAAACTCCATCTTTTATCTACAAAATAAAAGTCCAACTTCTTTAACTCGTGTTTACCGGCAAAAACAACGAACATTTCCTTCCATTCAGACGCCCTCGTCGTTACCTTCTAGGGGCGACAGCAGCAGGTACCTGTGGGGGGTTTTTAAAAAAAACGTTACGTTAGGGCACAGTTGCCACGGCAACCCTTGTTCTGCTCTGTCAAGCGCTCCTGGCCATGGAAGCCCCGCCTCCCTCCAGATTTGACACCGCCCCCTCGTTGTTTTCAGCCGTTTTCAACTGGCATCAATCAATCACACCTCAACATGAATCGGAAGCCCAGCCCAAAAATGCATAAACATATATGATGTATATAACAATTTTAAATACACAAAAATCCAACAACTTAAAATATATTACATACATTTCTACGAATAAAACATTTAAATGTGTACAAGAAAATATTCAATTAATACAAATACAATTTAAAATAAAAACAAAATACAAATCAATAGAGAAAACACTCAGAAGTGCAAACCTCTGCTGATGCCACTCAAATGCATGACAGTTGCAATGCAAGACAATATTAAAAACAATACGATCATTTGTAAAAGTTTTACTATATTTTTTATGCTAAATCAAAGCTTTTACACTTTCCAAATGCGAAAATCAGCTTAATTGACTGGTTATCATAAAAGACCCTGTGAATTAAAAAAAAAAAAACATTTATAAGCTGCTGTGCCTTTCATTTAGTTACATTCTATACTTATTTGACTGGGAAAAGAATTTTGTTGAAAGATTTATTCCACATAGTAAAATACACCTAAACTGGGGGTAGGATTCTTCTATTCTGTTCTGACAACAAATAAAAACAACCAAAACATCATGTATTGTACTCACTACACAGTAATACTTTGAATAAATCAAACACTGAACAACAAAAAACAAAATAAAATTTATTAGGTAAATCACAGCATTATTAAAAGAAAATAAGTTAAGATTAAAGTAACGTCAAAACTAATGAATTGCGACTGTATAAAAAAATCCTGGATAAAAAAATGTACATTTCAGTATTTGATGGATTAAAAGTCGTTAAGCACACTTGTAAGCCGTTTCATTTTTTCTTCCATGATCCTCTTGTTAGTTTCAGTCTCCTCCAGAAGCTGACGCATCTCATCCTCCACATCAAACACCTGAGGAAGTCACACGCACACACATATACAAACAGGCAGACAACCTCAGTTGTAGCAGAGACATGCAGCTTTTGAAAAATGTCCAGGAATGCTGGGACAAATGAAGAAAACTGCCACGAGAAGATAAACTGAAACCACATAATGTTAAATCATGGTACTGTCCAAACATTTTGAAAGTGTAGACTGTAATTACAGGGTTTTCTTTTCATCCTGTTATTCATTCATATTTACAATATTTTTTCTCAGATTAACAAAGTGTGGTATATTTGAAGACCTACCATATGAAAATGACTTGCTTTGTCAAACCTTTCACTCAGAGAATATTTCCCATTACATGCATAATAAATCCAAAAGAGGGATAAACAACTAAGACTTTAAGTGAAATATTTCAGTAGCTGCCTCACAATCACCTGTAACTATTGTTAACCACTAGGAGAAGCAGTAAATGATTAGTAAAACACATTACTGTTCCACTCACTCTCTCACTCACTCATTTTCTACCGCTTTATCCACTGAGGGTCGCGGGGGGGTTCTGGTGCCTAACTCCAGCTGACATAGGGCAAGAGGCAGGGTCACACCCTGGACAGGTCGCCAGTCCATCACAGGGCCACATAGAGACAGACATCCATTCACTCTCACATTCACACCTACGGGCAATTTCGAGTGTCCAATTATTACTGCTCCACATTACAAACTATTTGATTATAGTTAGGGTTAGTTTACTGCAGGGACACTCATTCTTACTCAAAATGGAGTAAGGACTAGACCTGGATTTAATGTCTCATAAGGACACACAAGCTCAAAATGGAGTAAGGACTAGACCTGGATTTAATGTCTCATAAGGACACACAAGCACAAAACAACTGTTCTGCTTTAGTAATCTAGGAATACCAGGCATGTCTGTGATATTTTACCTTCTGATTGGCTTGTTCGATTTGTCTCTGCTTTTCATCAGCCTGTCGTAGCAGCTCTGCTTGATGAGCAGCCTGGACTGACTCCAGTTGTCGCCGAAAAGCATCATCAACACAGCGTAACTTCTCTACAGCAGCTCTGCAGGACAGATGATCATAAATAACACATAATGTGTGAGATAATTGGATTGTGTGCAGACTGCCTTCAGTACTATAAGCTTCTACATTTATTTTGAAGAAAATGAACAGTGACATAAATCTGTTTAATTTAAATGATATCACACCCCAGTTCCTGTCTCAAGGACAATATCACCACCCCCCTAAATCATGTTGATGATCATGACTACCAATGAAATAGTACCTCTTTAGGTTTTGGACTTCAAATCTGCAATAACTGATGATTAAATATTTTATGGTTATACTGTCATGATCCTTGATGTTATGGCCAAATGCTGTGTATGACACAGGTTTTTCTGAGCCATGAGAATGGGCCAACGACAGACAATAAAATTGCTTAGTCTGAAACAAAGCCACTCTACTCTATTTGAAGCTTACTTGTGTGCTTCTGTTGCTTTATCTCTTTCTTCAAGGAGTAAGCGTTCCTTGGAATCAAAGTTCTCCTTCATGCGCTTCACCTGGCTCTCCAACCGAGTGAGAAGGTCTGCCTTCCCCTTCCACTTTGCACTTGAATCACTAAAAGGACAAAGAAAACAAAACAATTTTCAGAAAGTAGTTGCTACCACCATCAGCAGCAGTTCAAGGGCATAATGAGGGTTTGGATTAAGTTGTAAAATATTACGAAAACATAAAATTTTACTTTAAAGTATTTTCAAACATGCAGTGATACACTAAATACAACCAGTAAAAGCAGCCATTAGCAAAGGTTTTTCTTATTACAAAGATTAAATATTCTATCCTTGTCTCTTCTGCTTGCCTGTAAGCTCTTTTGACTTCCTCTAGCTCTGCCTCTTTGTACCCCAGCTGCCGTTTCAGCTCCTCCTTGCGCAGGCTGAGGTGATCGAGCTGCTCCCTCAGCTCTTCCCGCTGAGCCTTTTCCTCCTCCTGTTGCTGCTGGAGCCTCTTCTGGGCCTGTGCTGCCTCCTCATGCAGCTTCCGGATATGATCATCGCGCTCCTGCAAAGCCTTAACAGCAGAAAGATCGAGGAGACAGATTAAAAAAGGATAACAAAGATAAATAAATACATATGTATATAAACTTACACTAGCTTGATGTAAAATGCTCAAACATAAGTTTAAAGGTTTGAAGAAGTGTTAAGGTGAGGTAGGATGTTGTTTCACTACCTCTTTGAGTTTGCGGATGGTCTCTGTCTGGTCATCAATGATTTTGGCTTTGATTTTGAGGGCATCATTCTCTCTCTCATTCTGTTTCTTCTGTGTCTCAAGCTCAGTGCTCAGCACCTCTATCCTGGCCTCCAGGCGCCCACGATCCTGAGCTAAAGACACTCCTATCAAAGAGATGGACATTTATATGCAAAGCAAATAATGTTTTTAATAATGGTACTAATAAAACCACAATTAAAAATTCAAACTTAGTTAGTTTTACCACACTGGATGTTTTCAGAAGCTGCTAATGCTTAAAAAATATGTAAGTGTAATAACCACTAGATGTCAGGCTTTGCCTAATACAAATTATACAACACAACAGTAAAATAAATTTTAAGCCTCCATCATTTTGACTCTAAAGTAGAATCTCCAAGTGCTAACAGTGACTCATTGGCTGAACCATTGCAGAATAAGAAGATACATTATTACAGTCCACCTTAAGAAGTAAACTTGACCATCAGTGCCTGCTATGGACTGTACTGCTGATTCAAAGTGGATGAGTGTTGTCCAGAATGTCTCCCACCTTGCTGAGCAAGCTCTTGGCCCCAGATTCGCCTCTCTGCCCTGAGGCCGTCGATCACCGACTCTTGAGCAGTGAGCTGAGACAGCAGTCGCATCTTGTCTTTCTTCAGCAACTCTAGCTGCAGGCTGAGACGCCGGTCCTGCTCCACCTCTGTTTCCAAGGAATGTAGACGGCTCTGTCAGAGGGAAAGAGAAAGGGAGACTATATTAATTATCATTTGCCTCCTATCATCGCTGGCAGATGGAAACGCAGCAGGAGCATTCAATATTCATATTGCCTCAAGGTAGACAGTCACATCCAGGCAAGGACTGAGGTTTTTTTCCTTACAGGGACAGACTAATGCCCAGATCAGTTCATCTATACATCTGATTTAGATAATTGCTCTTAATTTAGCTGGAAGGTCTGGAAAGATGTGGTGCTGTACTTTTAAATCAGTGACAGCGTCTCTCTTGGCTTTGATGAGCTCTGCAATTCGGTTCTTCTGCTCTTTGACCATCGCTGTAAGCTCTTGCACCAAAGAGCCAGATTTCTTCTCCATCTGCTGGGATTGGGCGAGCGTCGCTTTGACCTCCGTCAGCTCCACAGTCATCTGATCAAAAGCCTCCTTCACCTGCAGAAGCAGAGCGTGTCTGAATGTGAATGAGACATCTACGAGTTACACAGAGTGAAGGGCCTTTAGTTCAAGCATTGCCTGGCTTGACAGTTTTATCAATCAGTGTCACATTTTGTCTCAGGAAAGGTTCCAGAGTAACAGGTTTACAGAAAGCAATCTTTTAAAAGGTTTCCATGTGTGAACATTAGGCTGGCAATCTGTATCTCATTCAGATTTTTCACAAAGGTCAAAGGTTTGGAGTTAAACCAGACAACTACAAGGTGTAGCAATCAAGAATACGATTATATTTTATGCAGAGGGTGAATGAAATTGATGAGAAATAATGAGATAGAACAAATTCATTCAAATCCAACCCTTTTGTATCTCTCCTTCTGTATAACTTTCTTCCCGTAGCAATCACAGAACACTTGTCCACAGTCAAATTATCCTAATTCAATCTCAGCTTTCACCAGTAGAGTGGAAAAAAACCAATTGAGCTTGGGGTCACTTCTAGTTCAATCATTTATTTTATTTTCATCAGTGGGACCAAACAAAAAGAAATAATATAAAATAACATGCCAGCTGTGTGACTGTTCATTTATTTTGCAGACCTCAGAGAAGCGAGTGGCTTCAATGGTGAGTGCCATGCGGAACTCGTCCTCCAGAGCAGCGTATTGCTTCCTGCCATCAGCCAGTTTCTCCTGCAGCTCCACTTCCCTGTTTGCGGATCTCTGTTCTACTAATGCAACTTCTTTTGCCACTGCCTCACAGAAATCTGCCCCACCAGGCTGCAACCGCAACTCCAGCTGTTTTCTGGGAAACAAATGTAAAATGCACTGGTGTGATTAACAGACAACTGGTACTTTGACATACACAGAACAGTCTTCACATTTTAATTTGTAGAGGAATATATGAAATTATAAACTTACTAGAACTATGTTGTCATGAGGACATTTTCTATAATAAAAGGAGACTAAAGCACAAACTAAAATTTAGTGATATTTACTTATTTTGTTTGCATGCAACAATGATAGTACTTCAAACATATGCAAATAATCCCACCAAACATGACGTCAAACATGATCCAATCACTTGATTAGTCTACCCAGGCTTATTGTTGGGGGTGACCGGGATGAACAGGATTAGAAATGAGCATATTTGAGAAAAAATTGTTTAGAGATTAAGTAAGTGAGTCTAGGTTGATATGGTTTGGTCACATGCAGAGCAGGTATAGAGATTATATTGGACAGGGTGTTGAAGATGGAGCTGCCGGGCAGGAGGAAAAGAGGAAGACCACAGAGAAGATTCATGGATGATGTGAAAGAGGACATGAGGACAGCTGGTGTAACAGAAGAGGAATAGGGCAAGATGGAGGGAGATGATCCACCGTGGTGTTCCCTAAAGGGAAAAGCATTTTGGCTAGATATTAACTTTATGCCAATAATAAATCTGGAATGCTTTGGCCGATAATTGATACCAGTCGCAGCAGATGTATATATGGTTTATTAACATATATGCCCTGATGACTAAAACTCAGTTCAGTTATTCCACTCTCTTCTTCTCATAACTTAGTGAGGAACAAAACGTTTGAGACTGCTGCACCTGCTTTTAGCCTTTTCACTTGTGACTGCTATGAATGTTTAATGCTGTTTTGTTGTTGATGTATCACTTTTTGTTGTTTCCTGCTTCTTGGCCAGATCGTCATTGTAAATGAGAATTGGTTCTCAACTGACTAACCTGGTCAAATAAAGGTCAAATAAATAAATAAGTAAATAAATAAATATCAATTAATTTTTTTTTCTGTGTGCCTCAGATGCCTTTCTTTTGGTCTGCCTCTTACAGTATACTTTAGGACTCCGCCTTAGATCAAAAATTTTACGCAAATTTTACTGACATTTTGTGACCCAATACAGCAGTCCCCTCTGCTATAATTTAACCCTCTGATGCCATCTTACTTCCAATTAAGTGAGAATTAACAAAAAATAAACATCTTTTATGTAAAACAACAAAGGGAAAAATAATTCATTTTGACAGTGAATGTTACATCTGTGTGGGTCACCATTGCTAATATTTAGATGCTGAATAACAAAGTTAGAGTGCAGAGATGACAGTAAACAACTAATATAAAACTCTTCTCACAGCACTGAGCATTAAATCCTCCAGATGTACCTGTGCTCTTGTTCCCTGGCTGCAAGCAGTTCCTGCAGCTGCTGCACTTTGTCTTTGTGCTGGCGTACAGAGACTCTCTGAATGTCCAACTCCCTCTTCAGAACTGCTGCCCTGTTTTCCAGTTCCTGGTGATGTTTCATCTGTGAATGGTTAGTACATATTTTTTCACCAGCTTGCTGGAATGAGTGACCCCTTTTCCTGAATCCTGAATCACTCTGAGGCCTGGGTCACACAAATTACTGCACTAGTCTAGACAAAAATAATGATAGTAACAGAGATTTAATATACTCAGAAAGAGATTGATAGGTTTACATTCAACAGACTAAATAAACTCACTCTGGTTTCTAGAATCCCCTCACTTTGTATCAAAAATCAGTGGTAAAGGTTACACAGAAGTTTTATCAGGTGAGCCAAAGCAGCACCTGTACCTCTTCAGCCTGCTGGCGAGCCCTGAGTGCCTCTCTGTGGGATATGCTTTCTTCAAGTCGCTGAAGTGCAATCTTGTGTTGTTCTTCACTGCTGTGAGCCTTTTCCAGCTGCTGGCTGAGGGACTGACACCTTCCCTCCAGCTCCTCAACACGAGTCTGCAGCTCACAGTGCCCTGATCGCTCCTTAAGCAACAATTCTTTCAGTCTAGGTGGGAAGAAAATCACAATGAGGATGTATTAGGGAAGTAGGAGTAATACCTTTAATGTGTCTTACTATGCATTACTATGGGCAACAAAATGTGATAGCCTATGAAAATGTACAAATCTGTTCTTACAGCACAGTCAAAATGTAATCTCAAGAAAGTAAAATGGAAATGCACAGAGGAGGGAAAAAATATTAAAATGGCAGTCTGGTGGAAAGACAAACAAGAGAAAAGAATAATGAGGGGGAGTTAACAATCACATCTTTGTGCAGTGTCATTAGAAAGTAACATTTAAGATTGATTCATGAAATACTGCTGACATGACATCTGTTTGTTACAAGGCCTGTAATTAAAAACATAATGTGGACTTATCTGAGTAGGGTGTGAGAAAAATTACAATAGCTACACCCGACTCTAGCTATATCGAAGCAGTGCAGGAAGAAAAGGCAGAGATAGGGATATTTAATTATGGCTATGTAGTGTATAGCTTCTGGGATTAAAATAGGAGGTATATGTAGATGGATGGGTAAACATGTGAAATATCTTTTTTTTTATTAGAAATAGCTTTTTTAATCACACAACTGCAGGCATAACTGTAGTCTAGCTGTAGTACAATGATAATAGCCCATTTTAATTTAAGGCACGATGGATGCTCATGGTCTCAAGAGAGCTAATAAAAGAGATCAAGAGGGTAGAAATACAGTAGATGAGAATTTATTATGTAGTTGACAACTGAAATCCACAGAGATGAGGTCAATTATGCCTTTTCATCAAATGTGATTTGGAGCAGCTGCAGTGATTTGTGTGGGACTTTGTGTCAGTTGCATACATGTGCTAGAGTCTCTCTCTCATAAGCTGTATATTGAAAAATGGACATTCTCTTCCTGTTTGCTGCCTTGGGCTAACCTGGAAATCAGAATATCTTGAGGAGCCATCATGGTGTATATGGAAAATATGAGCCTACTTCATACTTGATTTACAACATCAGAAAACATTCAATCCCTACTTATAGGTCTTAGAGCAATTTTGTTAATTATGTTCCCATTTACAGGAAAACAGATGATGAAGCACAGCACATATCAGGACACAACACTGTCACTGATAGCTATTATTGTCCAATAGGTGCCTGGTTGCAGATGAATTTTCTGGTTGTCATGGTATCGGTCAAAACACAGGAGTTTGTTTTGAAACAGAATACTACATCTACTTTTATATACAGTCCATGGTCTCTCCTCTTACCTGTCTGTGGTGTGCAAAGCCATGCTCTGAAGGTCTTTTTCCTCGCTGACTTTTGTCTGGAGGTACTTTAACTCTTCTGTTAGCTTCCTCACAGCCTGCTCAGCTTTCCAACGTCTCTCCCGTTCCTGGTCACGCTCTTCCACAATAGTCTGAATCACACACAAAAACATAAATACACATTGTCTAAAATACCAAGAAATATATACACTGCTTCAACTTCCTCTTAAGAAGTAACTACTACTTGTACTTTATCTTACATTGTTACATTTGTTGATTTAATTGTTGTGGACCTTCTTAGTCAGGTTTGTGGATAACAAAATAATTATTAACTGAACTCCCACGAGGAAATATTTAAATCTTAAAGACTGAGGTGTCATCTTTTTTGTAACTAAATTTAACATGATAGCTGAAATGTACAACTCAGGTTATAAAGTTAAGAAAATGTTGATGTTATAATGTGATCTTAAAAATCAATAATGACAAATGTAGCTTTTACAGAGATGTTGGTTCAGTCAGAGCAGATGTTTCCTCTCCTCTTGTCAGGGGCCATAATCTATTTCATATTACACACATTTAATAAAAATAGAAGCTGCCATTCAATGTGCAGGTGACCTATCCATCCTGTACCCTGTAGGTTTCCTCCTCCTCATTGGACTTGCTTTTCACATTGCCTGAGGCCTTAGCACTTCTCAAAGGTCCATTCCTTGTTGACCCTGTAGTGTCTAAACTCCCCATGTTGCCAGGCTTCCTCACAGCAGACTTTGAACTCCTCTGTTTATGATTCTCCTGGTCGCTGCACACAAACAAAGGTACAGAACCAGCAGTAAAATTGATCAGAAACAGAGCTAAAGCTTGAGTATGGCTCAATAAAGGTCAAACCAGACGACTTACTCACTTTTGTAGAAAAGCAAGCTTCAAACTTAAAATTTAATTTGGGGGTAATTTTTTTCAAATCACCCTGCTTTTGATGACAGTTGGTAGCTGATTTAATTTAAATTACTGAATGTGAATGTCATTCATGTCATCAATGGCTGATGAAATAAGAAGAGGGTGTGGACCATAGAAGAGCAGTCATTAATCATGGCAAAAAGATGACAGCTGTTAATGACAGCTGTAAGTTTTATCATAGAAGAGGAAAGTTTACCACTTCATTGCTCAGAGAAAAACATCTATCACTTCCCTTCAGCAGAGCGGTTAAATGATCTCTTCTGCATTCAAGATACATGATGGATAAAGTTGATGCATGATATATATAAAATAAGAAAATGCATTAGAAGAAACTGTGTTTGATTATTATGGATGAAAACCTCATTATTACTTTGCGATTAACAGATTTTGTCACCACATTCATTCTGGTGTGCAATAAAACCTAAAATAAAAAAAATAAAAACATTTAGAAACAGTTGAGTTTCATATTATTAACAGCTGTCTGTGAAGAATCATGGCCTTTATGTGGGTTTGCAGGTGGATAATCACCTGTCTGATTTATTTCTCATCCCCTTGTTGGTCATCTGCATAGTTTTGTTGCCATGATGTTTGGGGATCCTGCTGCGCCTCCTGTTTTCCTTCCCACTGTCACACTCACTCTCTGACGTGCGGTCCGTGTCCCTCTTGGCTTTTCGTAATGTCACCACAGCATGAGTAGAGTGAGTGGATTTGTCACCAGCAGGGGCCTGGCAAAATATTGCAGAAATAATGAGAACATGTGGCACATATCAGACAGACACACAGGTCATATTTGATTAATAAAGCAGCAACATGAAATGGAATGTATAAAATATATTATACCTTTTTAAATAAATTTCAGACTACAAGTTAAGAACATGCATAAAGCCTTAGCCTAGTTACAACAAGAACTTAATTTTAGTGATTTTTGGTTGGTTTTTTCCTGCCTCTGTTTATTCTTTGTGAAGAGAAACAATGCATCATTATTTCTAAGTTAGGTCCTTGATTTAAAATCTCTGTCATACGATACTATCAGACCTGACTGAGGGAGTGTTTGTGTGTATACATCAGCAGCAGCAGCAACGCAGGGATTGGGGAGGATGGTGTGGAAGGCCAAGAAACATTTATCCCATCAAGATCTAAACACTGCTGCACTGAGAAACACAGAGAGTGTTGTGCAGAGATGATAGGATCAACATTGTACCTGGTTAACACAATGGTTTACATTCAAAAGTTACACACGACAGTTTAAATGTGAAAATGCAGAAATACTGTTAGCCAATATTTTATTTAAAAAAAATGTCTTATTAATTCAATAAAGCCAATAATTTTAGATTTGTTATTTAAAATAACCTTGCTTAGAGCAAATATGACACAAATACTTTTTTATTTTAATAAATAACTCTTTTGGCAGTGTAACATAAGCACCTGCTGGATGAGTTGGGACACCTGGTGCTCCAGTTTCCTGATGCGTTGTTCATTAATGGGGTCTACTGGATCAGGCACAGTGGAGCGATCTGGCTGTGCAGCTGGATCTGTGACTGCTTCAGAGATCTGCCGATGAAAGTGGGTCAGCACCTTGTCAATGTTGGGTGTGGTAAGAGGGCCATCCCCTCTAAGCTGCAATAGACAATTAATGCGTAAAGTAACTTCTTAGTAAAATCCTCAAAGTTTAACTCATCTAGTATAAATCGAATAAATTACAGTGTGTTCAAGCTGTCAAGTGATATTTCAGCTATGTATAGTAGCTACTTGTGATATGAAGCACTCTTGCTGATGTAAAGTGTCTTGAGATTTAAGATTTAGATAAAATACATCAAATTATAACTGAGACACAGAAATTACAATTTCACTGTGACTTGTGTCTGAAGAAAGCAGGAGGTCCACATAGTTCTCCAGACCAGGAATATCACAGGGACTGCTTGGACCAAGATGTGATGGATTTCCCAGTCGATCCAGTCCATCCAGGACAACGATCTGTGGTAATGACTGCATAACAATCTCCCAGTAAGCTGCAGCATGACAGATATTTGAAAAGCATGATCAGCATGGATTTACCTAATAATTCATTATTACAATCTACCACACCTGGCAGAACATTATCTTTTCACCAGTATTATATTTATTGTTATGTGTTTATTGTAAGCAGGCGTACAAAAAATTTATTGAACGGACCTACAAGGGCCAATTGTAGAATTAGTTAAAATCACTTTTCTTAACACTGTGACAAATTTTTTTTCCTGCTTTCAGGAAATCATATTGTTCTACAAAATGTTTGTAGAATAGATGTGTACACTAGCTTAGAACTGTCCCACTAGTGGTAGATGGCTTTACTAAAACAAGAACCTTCATCCTGCTTATGGTGCACAGAATAACAAAATAATCTATATTTAAATAAATGATCTCTCATGAGCACAACTGATGCTACACTTTACATGTATTGACAATAAAGGTTGTTAGAATGCTTCGCGTAAAGTATATCCTCATTGATTTAAAGAAGTGCTGCAGATAATTAACCATGAAGAGGAAGACACAGATAAGTGCAAAGCATAACTGAAAACATTCTTTAAATTAAAAAGTGGACATAGGTGCATACAGATAACTGCCAGTGCATTTAGAATAAATTGCGATTATTTAGACTGAAACTGCGATTGCAGTATGATTAGTGATATCGGAGAGAATGGTAATTTTTACATAATATTCTCATTTTCAGTGAAAAACATATTTAAATAAATACTGTGTGATATTTGTGCAGATCTGTGTGAAACAAAGATATTTTCTTCAGTCTGTAGAATATGATGTGTAGGTCAGGAAAATATTTAATCTGAAATGGTAATTTGACATTTTGGCTTTCACAAATATTGTACCTCCAACTGCAGTAGGCAATATAGCAAATTCTTAAATAAAATTAATTGTTCAGCCCCAGTTTAAGTACCACTAACTTCCACCATGTTTCTATTAAAAGAGGGTCAGCAATTCTGTGAAATAAATCGTGAACATCTGAAAAATGTTTGCCTAAAATATCAGAACATTAAATGACAATTCCATTATAGGTATAGGTGTATATTAACAGTTAATATACACCCATAATATGCTTCATTTCAATATAACATTTTCATTGCTTACCTTGTGATCTACACACAGGGTTGCCTCTGCCATCCTGGCTCAAAGTGACTTCTCTTAAGCTGTGCAATCCCAGCAGGCACTGCAGCAGGTGATCAATGCAGTCCAGGTGGTTGCTATGGAGACTGAGGTGCTTCAACTTGAACTCACTGCCATTAAGATACAACAGCCCTAATAAGAATAGAAGGAACATCACTGACATGTTAATCACTTATCTTTGTTCCCATTTGAACAGTAAAAAAAAAACTCTGTTTAGTCAGTATTTAACTCACCAGTGAGGTTATTTATCTGATTGTAGGACAGATTTAATCTCGTTAGATTCACAAGGCCATTCAATCCTAGGAAATAGGGAGGGGGTTGTAAACATATTAGCAATTATATTGCTCATGAAGCTGTGACAACAACATCAGCGTAAACACAAGAACCAGGAATGAAGAATTTTAACATGGAGAAATCAAACAATCTTACATCCATTACTGTCCAACTAAAACTCACCTTCAACCTTTGTGATTAAGTTACAGGATAAATTTAATGTCCTCAGGGAAGTGAGAGAACTCAGACCCTCAATGTTGGAAATGCAATTGGAGGAAAGGTCTAAGTGCCGCAGGTTCCAAGCTGAGGTCAAGCCCTCGATCCTCGGGACGCGATTGCAGTGCAGATTGATTGATGTCACAGTGGGACTCAGTGGAATATCCAGCAAACTAGATACATCAATGCAAGAGATATAGTACAAATGATTCACCACAAAAATATTTATCATTTAGTAACCAGTTACCACTGTTAACCTTGCAAGCAACAATAACTTGCTTAACCAATGACTGCTTGATCATTTATTCATCTTCTCTAACTTTATACTCTACCATACCATGATGGAAACACAGCATAGGTTGTGGGGGACTGTGGGAAGAAGCTGAAGTACTCAGAGAGAACCCCCCATTTTTTTATTACTCTTCAAAAATTATTATAAATGATCTTGCTCTGCATGTTAGACATGGCTCTTTCTTGTGTGTTTTTAAATCTCTTCTCACCCTAAAACATGTTGTCTTTTCATTGTGTTTATTGCATGGCAGTTATTTTTACTCATGTTTTATGTATTTTTCATTTTACTTGTATTTTATACATTGTGTGAGAAAATTATTCTGCACAGCACTTTGGTCCACTGAGGTTGTTTTAAAATACTTTACAGATAAGGTGGGATTGGTCATAACAACAGCCAGTACTTAAAACTTCTCTTGGTCTTATTTATATAATTTACTTATTCTACAATACTGTCAACATCTCAGCTACTGTAAGTAGAGTGTACTGAGATAATGTACGTTGCGTGACTATGGGACTAAGTGATTTGATTTCTATTGACTTTTTTCTATTTTTATGGTTTCAGGGGAAACCATTTTACTCTAGTTTTTTATTTTACAATGATATTTACGTCACTCTGCAGGATAAGATTTAAACCCGTGAAGAGCCTATAAAAACGATGTAGTGGCACAAATTAAAATTTTAAATTGTAAATAAAGCAGTTCAAACTATCTCACAATTAATTTCTTACACAAGAAGGTATCAATAACATTTTTCTCGGTCAATGAAGTTGGACACCTTCATTTGAATTGGAAAAAGCTGATTTACTTTACCTTGTTATATTCTTGTCAATAAGACTCAGCTCATTATCCCCCATAACGATAACGTAAGACAGTTATTTTGAATTGAGTGCTGTTGATGCAATTATATCTTTAGCTCAGGTAGCTAACAGCTTAGCAAAAGTTTACTATCGACCGCCCTCAAAAGAGGCTGTCACCCCAAACCGTCCCCAAACGACATTTGCAAACACTGAAACAAGACCAGGCGGAGCGCAAAATTTTCCAGTGACCAAAGAAGCACTTTTGAAGTCGGCAAACTATTTTTCTTATTGTTATTTTTAGCCTCTGTTGAGTTGAACTAGCCGCTTCTGCCATTGGACTTCCTGTTTGCGTGACGTCACAAACGGTAACATCCGGGACTCTGCAGGATTTTGATTGCGATTTCTTATTATTTTTTTTTTGTGTGTGTGTGTTCAAAATTTCGCATACCCAAATAGACATTTGCCAAACTGTGCCCCCGAATAAGTGTATTTATTTATTTATTATTTTTCTATTTAGGTTTGTTGCCTCGTAGAAGTAGATACTGACACAGCAGCATCACAGTTTCTGGTAAATGTCAAATAATACAAAATAAAAGATAACAATATAAATGTAAGAATAAAATTAAACTATAATGAAAAATATATATATATATAATATATAACATAGTCCACAGCTATACTAGTAATAGGAATAATCACTAATCTTCTACTGCTTTATCCTCCTCATGAGGGTCACCAGGGGCAACTTTTGCCAATCCAAGGTGACATAGGGCGAAAGGTGGTGTACACCCTGGACACAATGCCAGTCCATAACAGGGCCACATCGAGACAAAAAAACATTCACTTGCCACTTACACCTGTAATCAATTTAGAATGTCCAAGTCACCTAATCTACAAATCTGCATGTTTTTGGAGTGTTAGGGGAACCTGGAGAAAACCCATGCACACACCAGATGAACATTCAAACTCTACTGGCCCTTGTTCTGACCAGGTCATGAACCCTGAGTCTTCTTGCAGCAAAAGCAACTGTCAGGAATAATGCATTAGAATAAAATATCTTGACAGTTAGTGTTTTTAATTTATTCATTGGCACTAAATTAAACATGTGGCCTTATTTATGAGTCCTTTACCTACAATATGAATTAATAAAATCGTTTACATTATAATCCATGTGTGACTTATTAGACTTCTGAAACAATCCCTGTAGAGAGTTGTGTATTCTGCTCAGCGATGACAAATCACAAATGTATTAAAGATCCTGACCCCTGTCATATTCATAATTCAGCGACCGACTTCAAAAGCTGCTGATTGACTCAGTTCATCACACACTGAACCATATTAGAGCAGCTGCATGACTGATCATTTTACTCAGTGGCTGCTAGCCAGTGATGATAGAAGCAATTATACCTGCAACCCTGCCACTGGCCCTCCTTAACCTGTTAAAATGATGATCTGGTGCTAATGAAGTGAGTGATTTAGAAATGCCATCTGTTGCTGCTCTGCCATCACAGTCTGGATTTTTCATAGACCGGAGAATTCAAGGGCACTGCACAGAAAAAAATAGATGAATATTGTCCCAGCCAATTAGATGAATGATGTAATCTTGTATACCAATTCTATAATTAAACTTGAGGGGGAATTTGAACATATATAGTAGCATCATTTGGTCTCTTTATACTTTGTCACTTGTTTTGTCAATTAAATTTTTTTTAAATCCTTAAACATGTGTAAGAATTATTGTATAAAGCAGTAGATCCACACAAAATATAAATATTATTGATAACACTTTACAATTAGGGTACATTAATTAACATAATTTACTTAATAATTGAATAATGTAAATCAAGTTAATTAAGGTATTAATTCATACATCATTCAAGGGTTTATAAATATATTATTTATGGGAGGACCAAAGAAGCATCACTTAACTATAATCAAAGATTTATAACCACTGTTACATTTTATGTTTGCCTTGTGATCCGTGCATCAAAGACTTTACTACATTAGCACGTGAAATAAACCTTACCTGAACACAATTTACCACATATTAACCATTGTTAATCTTCATTAATGCTCCTTGAAAAAAAGAAGAAAAGAAATAATAATGGGTAATATGGTTAATAAATGTTTAATTATAGAAAAGTAATGCTATTTCCTATTACTATACATTTATGAAGTGCTTAAGGGAAGTATGATTTACACTTCACAATAAGGGTAACAATGAGGATAAATAAAGGTTAAGTCTGCTTAAGTAATTCTTAACAAAGTAAATCAACTTTACAGACACAGACTAAAAAAGACATGTATAGTTACTTAAAGCTTTACTGTCAATAAAGAGTTATTACCAGCATTAATAGATGCTTGAATAATATATGATTTATTAAACATTAAAAAAACATTACCTTGTTTATGTTTAGCATTAATTAATGGTCAGTTAAGGTATCTATTAACTGTAGAGAGAGATGTGTTGAACTATATAAAAGTAAACTAGTAAATGTTTACAATTGCATTAAGTAATCTTAATTAATGTACCCTTAATGTTATCATCGTATTTGTTAAGTTGGCAAAACATGTAAGTACAGTTTTAGATGCAGTATGCAGATATAAATATAATATCTGCATATAAGAGTATTCATACACTGACCCCCCCTCCACTAAAGGTTTGCCAACATTAGAAGTACAAATCAGATGACAAGAGGCGACTGTTATTGTTCCTCTGGGAGGAAAGTGTGTTCAGTCAGTTCTGTTAAAGCAGCACAAATGGAACCTTTTCCCAAAGAAATGGTTCATTTGCACTAAAAACCGAAATACTTAACTATTCTGATGTCTGTGCTCTTTGATTATTCATTGTTTTGTCAGGCTTTTAAGGTGTGTTTTACATTTTCTCTGTTCATTTCTCTTGTAGTTTATTTCTTTGTATTTTTCTAATTACTGTTTTTACAATGTGGCACAGTTTGTTATGATTTCCATTGTATGTCTCCGTGCATTGCCGTCTTGCCTGTAAATCTAGCAGGCTGTTTTGGATTACACATTGATTTCTGACTATTTCATTTCTGTTCTCCATACTTGAGTAATGTTTTTTCAATTTTTATATTCTGTTTTTAGGGTGACATTGTTGCATCTGTCCATGGATGACAGATGAAAAATAGCCTCTTGGCTAACTCTGGCATATTTACAAAATGTCTTTCTCAATAAACGAATAAATTATAATAAATAACCTGTCTGCATGTTTTAGTTGTTTGGAAAAACACCACACAACTCTTTATTTTGTTGGGAGGAATGGGTTTACTTAAAAAAAAACAAAAAAAACAACAACAAATTAATACAAATGATCCAAGACAGCCACATTTTTTAACATGCTGATAGTAAAAAATAGTTATCTTCTGATTACCATAAACAGAATATAAACAAAATTTAAAATGTTATGTATAACAATGACAAAATGATGTGCGTACAGCAGTGCAGAGACATGGTGAATAAATTACATATTGTACTGTACATTTCAGCAAAGTGTACAAACAAAGCAAATTGCGTAATTATCAGTGTCCCTCATACATTTATATACAGCTCTTTGCCAGCAATGTTTTCACAGTTTTGAAAGCAAAGAAAGAGAACAAACAACAAACATACATCTGCAGTACAACAAAGGAGGGCGGCATTTCATGGGTCATCTGCTTGATCACATCATCATATTTCTTTATGCACAATACTGACCAAAATATGTGACTCACACTGTATACTGTATTGCTCTGATTTGTCAGACAGTCAATCAGTTTCTAAGTTAAGTATTGATCGCTCTTTGAAGTTGATCTCGCAGTAGTTTGGGGAATGTCAAAAACCAGTGTTTTGATGAAGTACACATCACGAGGGTACTGATGAGGCAAACAAGCATCAAACGAGTTTCACAAAACTGTCATTGCATTCCTTTAATTTTAAATGGACCTCCTTGATGAAGGAGGCTGCGCTGGTACCTGTTCCTCCAACTTGATCTACTGAAGGCTTCATTTCTTTAGACTTGGAGAAAAAGATAAAAGAACAGAAGACAGAAGTGAACATTCGCTGAACTTCACAGAAAACAGGACAGTAGAGGACAGATGGGTAGAAAATCAAGGGGGGAGGGGGGCTTGTCAGCTATTAAAAAAAAAAAATCCTAAGAGCTCTTGATTTTACCTGCAACTACACTGAGAAATCCACCAGACCCAAAACAGTTCATTTTGTCATGAGTTTAATTATCCATTTTAAAAAAGCAAAAAAAGAGATTTAAATGTTGTTTGATATAAAGTGTGGATGAGACAGAGGCGTATCTCTGCAGTGGTTCAGGCAGTCATCAGTAATAACTGCAGAGAAACTGCCTTTCCATTATGCTCACAGGTACAGAGAATGACAATCCATTGAAACAAACAGCGTGGAAGATTAGATGTTTCTCACACGCTCCCTCACTTTAAAAGTAGAGAAGGAAGTTTCGAGCCACTGCTGCTGCTGTATAAGGCAATTAAAACATGTACGAAGGGTATGTGGTTGTTGTCATACCTTAGCCTGTGGCAAAAATACCCTCTCTGTCACATGACAGAAGCCCAAATCACCTTCTGGAAACTGGAATACTGCATGTTACTATTTGTACTAGCCCTTAATAGGTATTTAAACAGGCAAAGGGAACTGAGTGGGCTATAATGCATAGCATAAATAATGCATAACATACATACATACCCCAATGAAACTAGGTGATTTTGAAGCAAAAAATAACCCCTCTCTCCAAGGTGCCCTTTACGGGAATTTCAACAGGTAGAAGGGGCTGAGTGGGCTTCAATGTTTTGAATATGTTAAATGTATCTATAGATGTAAAAATATCCCAAGTTAGGAACCCAAAGGACTTTATGGTGACTGGAATACTACATGTTACTGTTTGCACTAGCCCTTTATGGGAATTTTAATAAGGAAAATTTGGAATTTTATTGTGTTACAGTGTGACTAAAGACTGACCTTCCTCAGTTGTCGATGTCTGATATGTGGTTCTCTATCTGCAAGAAAAATACATTTTCAATATCAATACAGACATACTGTATGAAGGAATGCAATTGCAGTACTTTGTCATGTTACCATAACACCAGCAAAAAAGCATTTCTATCACTGGCAATTACCTACGTCTCCAGAATATCTCCCAAATACATAAGGTAGTACAAAATAGTTTGCTCAGAGCCCACTCACTTCAAGTTGGCAGTGAAAATAGCTACTTGGCCTGCTCACCATGTCACTGGTGCCTTCATCTTCAAAGTCGTCTTCACCACCGTCCGTCATCTCCCCCGCCTCCACCTCGGCTGGCCCCTCTGCTTCCTCTTCACCAGAATGGTCTGCTGCATCACCATGGAGACGTTCACACATCTCCTCTTGTTTCCTCTTCATCTCTGGCAAGAGCGAGGGAAACGGACTAGCAATTAACAACAGAACATTACAGATTTATTGAACGACGCTTTCTTTTAGACAAGACACTCAATCAGCTTTTTAATATCTTTTGTAGCCCTTTATGCTTTCACCTTAAAGACCCTGTGTGTCTTTGATTTCTACTGTGAACACTCTGTCTTTTAATCCAGCAGACGGACCTCCCTCCCTCCCTCCCTCCCCTCTGTCAAAGCTTACCCGTGTCAGAGCGATGCTGCCTCTCAAACTTCTCCAGCCTTCCCAGCAGTGAGTCGATCTTGGTCTTGATCTGTGACAGTTCCTTTTTGATTGTTAGGAGCTGGTCTGTCTTCACTGTCGGCACCCATTAAGAGAGTTCAGAGGCATAGTAAATGTGTTGTTTCGGCATGCAGACACTCAGTTACAGCAGCAAAGCTGCAGCAGGGCACTGCACTTACTCTGGCATGTCTCAAAGAGCAAGTTTGACAGATATCAGTGGGAAATCAATGGAAGGGGGGGGAGTATGGGAATGAAAGTTTGTACAGCCTGAATCAAATTTTTTCAATCTCTGCAACTTGAAAATACATCAACTAATAATTAATGACTGAAGAGAAATATTGAACAGGGATGGTCAAGTTACATTTTAATCTTATCCATCCTTGAGTAGGTTTTTTTTTTTAAATGTGTAGTATCTTTATTACTGTCCTTTATCTGTGAGGATAAGTTATCTGTTCAATTTGGGGTCTGTTCTCCTGCTAATGAATTTTGTTAAACTGAGCTGAATATTTTAGCCAGGTGAGGGCAGTACAACACGCTGTAAACATACTGTGAGGATGCTTATTTACAAACCCCGCAGACAGTAGCAACCATTTGGAAAAAGTTTGAGGGAAATATCTGGCTGCTACTTTGCACTTGTCGGTGTTTAGCAGATGTGCTGGCAGCATGTTGTGGGTTTATTAGAGGCTGCTCTGCTGAAGATGATTCTGTGAGTGGTGAGAATGAGTCATCTAGATGCTGAGGTAAACTGCAGCCTGGTGATTACCACAGTCAGAGTGAGATGAGCCACTAAATATACAGTAAGAGATAGGAGCAGCTTTAAGCATTCTTGAATGTGGCAGAAACAAGTAGAGAAAACAAAAGTGACTATTGCCAACATTTTAGGTGCAATTGCCTCTGAATACAAAGGGTTAACTCTCTTAAATGTTTTAACTACTGGTTTGATTACAGCCTGTCTCCACCTGGAAGAAAATGAAGTAATTCAGGGACATAAATGTGAAGAGAACATACGTTTAGGGCTTGTGATGGAAGAGCCAGCATTGAGCGCTCGGGAGGAGGATGAGGAGGAGGACGAAGAGGACGAACAAGCTCTGACTGGAAAGGAGGATTTGGCTCTGCGTGTGGACGGCACGAGTAGTCGTGAGCGTTTGATGGGGATCACAGCCCGGGTTGGGGGCACGACACGACCATGGTAGTCAAAGAGTCTGAGGACACATGAAAAACACAGTTGCAAGAAAAGTTCAATTGTGTTACGCTGTGTTTCCATCATGGTATGGTTGAGTTTGGTACAGTACAGTTCGGAATGGTAAAGTCCTGGGTATCTTTACTTAGGAGGCCGGGTGTGGGCTCATGACGTCATACCAGTGCGACGGCAATGAATGACAACATCAAACACGACACAGTAGACCACAACACATGAGGACATCCAGCAGCTCACGTTCTCCTGCTCGGTTTGTGGCTGTGTGGCCTTGTTGAGACTGCAGCCCAAATCAAATTTGTTTTCCTCGACTTGCATGGGATATTTACACCAATGTAAATATGATGTTTTTCTGCCACCAAATCAGCTGCCCAGACCGTACTGTACCAAACCAAACCTTTCCATTCGGAGGAAACATGGCTTTACAGTGCAGAAAAAAAACGTGATTTAGAGGAAGTGAGAGGTCAGTCTGGATTTATTACGGGTAGTGAACAGCAGTGTTTTACTGTTTGTCCTACAGAGTCTTGATGTTGTTATTTGAGCTACAAGAAATCTTTACAAAGCACCTAATAGACAAACTGCAAAAGTCGTCTCAACAATAGCGGCTCATATTGAACGATGCCACGGCCAGTCAATCAAATCCTGTTCCCTTTTGCCAACGAGATATCAAATTGCCAAAATAGCAATAATGACTCGAAGCAGAAGGATTCCACTCTGAGGGAAATTGCAAAGCAGAGGAAGTAAACAAACCAATGAAAATGTCAGAAGGAAGATGTATTCTTTGCCTTGCTAGTGCAAATGACCAGCCAGGGGAGTATCTGACATTCAGTACTCGTCTATGCGGATAAAAGCATCATTAGTAAGCCCAGCGGAGAGTAAAACAACTGCTATGACATTCATTATTCCTATGATAATGTGGTTACTTTGCCTTAGATGGAAATGGGGCTATTCTGCTGCAAACTCATCTTTATCTAAGGAGCTGTCTTGAAAAGAGAGGAGGGTGAAGGGCAAAAATGAGAAGATGGAGATTGAAGAAGGCATCTGAAGCTAATAAGCTAAAAACAAAGACATAGTTAGTAGACCCTGACTTTACTGTTATATTATATATCAGTATGCCTTTTACATACCTGCTGTAGTAATCGTCTCTGTAGAAGTCATAGTCAAACTCATAGCCACTGTGAACATAAAAAGAAAATGTTCATCTTAATGTTAGAGAATTAAATCCTGCCTGCTGTTGAAAAGAAATGTAACTTTTTTTTTATTTTATTTTCATTTTGCTTTCGTGCTGAGAGTTAGATGAGGAAAAACACTCATGTCTGTGCAGTTAATATGAAGCCTGAGAAGCTTGCAAATGAACACTTTATAGCCCGTTTAAAGTAAAAAAAACAAAAACATATCTTTTTCCTTTTATCTATGAGGGTTTATGTGCTAGAATATTAGGTTATGCGTTGAGCTGACAGGCTCAGGCTTATGTGCAGCACAGCACATTATCAGTTGAATCACGTAGCTCTTACCTTAAACCTTTATACCGTACATTACATATATCTTATTCACATTTTTTGCTTTCGCAAAACCATCTCATGGCTGTACAGCTTCATATTAGGTGTACACATGAGAGGCACTGTTTGTCTCATTTACCCCACCAAAAGTAAAGACTTATTGTCATGTTACAAATTAAATGCAATTACACGAATGTATATAAAGTAATGAAAAGGTTATTTCCATCTAAAAAATGAGTACGACATTGCAATTCTGTTGTTGTTCTGACCTGAATTTACCAGAGAAATGATACTCAAAATTGGCATTGGTCTGATACTAGTTAAATCCATGGCTTGGTTGTTGGACAGATACAAATGTAAAATCCGATACAATGCAAAACATCCTTTATAACGCATACTTCACTTTGCACAGACTGTAAAAATGTGAATAGAAAATCATCGGCAGCATTTCAGATCGTTAATGTATAAGGTTTATACAGTATATACAGCTTCAAAGTTAAAATAAATGACTAAACTAAAATAAGTGTATCTGACTGATTTGACTGACTCCGAGTTTGTGATATTGGTATCGAACATGAAAAAGTGGGATCTTGCCATCCCCAGAATGTTTCCAATCAGGAACTGATTATTTTCCATGATGCCTACACCACACAAATTAACATTATGAACACATATTATACAAATCTAAGAGCAGCAGTAAAAGTAGGTCAGTAAATGAATGGAATATGTAATGAAAGCAACAAAGGAAGCAGCACAGACCTGTAGAGCGATGAGAGAGGCCTCTTAGAGCCCATCTTAGGCCTGTATGGTTTCGGCTCTCCTGCCATGTTGATGTCTGGAAACAAAGAGATGCTCATAATGAAGGCTGTAGGAAAAAAAAATGAAATGAAAGAGTTTGACAGCACCGATGAATCTGGATTGCCGGACTGAAAATATAACTCTGCTCCTTTGTGTGTCACAAGCAGACTTTCGTGAGCTCAATAAAGCTGTCAGTTCTGCTGTGACCTTCTTGGCAGTGTTTACAGCTGATGTAATTACTCGATCAATCCTGATTACTTGATAAATCTATCTATGACTGAGTCAAGTCACTACATGAATACTAAACATTAGCTGTAAGAAGCTACTTTTTTTTTTTAACGCTCATTTGAGACTTGAGACTACTTGTTCAGATAAAATACAGATTTAAGAATTCACCATGGAGATACCAACTTGAGCTTGTAACAGCCTCATATAAGCTCTGACAAAACTTTAGAATTTATTTATACAGAAAGAGGAATATGGATTTTGTGCACACCTCTCACACTAGAATATCTACAGATGGGGTTGTCTTATAATAAATGAAACACTTTATCTATGAACTCTGCAACAGTCACACACTATTTTGATACTTGATTAATGTTTGAGCTTGTCATTAACTGATTTGTACCAGAAACAATTTATTCTTGAGTGTGACTACTTCCTGTTGAATTTATGGCCAGTTCTTTGGCTTTAGTAGTGTAAGTGAGCGTTTACGTTCACTTATTAAAATACAAATTTACTTAAAATAACATTTACAAATGTTATTTTAAGTATTCACACTTTACACATGCGCGGAACAAATCGGGTTTCCATTATAATCGGGTAATGACAAAGATCCCTTCTTTTCATTCTCTGGATGCTTTACTCCACACTGTAAAAAGAAAATAGTTGACCAAGTTAATAAAAATGTAAGTTCACTAAATTTAACAAGCTATGTATAACCATCCTGTTTACTTTAGTTTGAATTAACTTAATTCGTTTAAGTTAATTGAATTAAGTTAAATTGACGTAAAATTTTCTTTTTACAGTGCACATAACAAAGAAATCATTACCACAAATAAGTTTTGGTTTGAGGACAAAAGAAGGGATCTGAGAACATGGTCCTTTCAAAGTGTGAGAGAAGCCAGTCAACAATTTCTGACAATTTATGTACTAAGCAACAAATTGACTGATAAATTAATACACAGATTAATCAAATATGAAAATAAGAGTTACTTGCATCCTTGTTTATGTCATATTTAAAATAAAAACGAAGACGGTCATTGAAACTAAATGTTGCAGCCCACACATCACCATATGAGAAATGCGTATTTTTTTTTCAGTAAAAGTAATGGGAACTTACTCTCCAAGTGTAAATGTCAAAGTCACAATAACCAAATTTATTGGACAAAAGTAAAAGAAATTTTCAGTATTCCAACTTTGGGAGAGGAGGATGGTGCAATCAGATGAAGAGCATAACTGATACAGTAAATGCTCAGGGATTCATTCCCCAAAACTCACTTCTCAAACAGGGACACGTCAGACAAACTTCATTCACACAGTGTATTGTGAATCTGACCTCAAGGGCAACCTTGCTGCAAAAAATCTTTTTTTTTTTCTTCCATCTTAGAGAAATGGAATTCTTTCAAACTTTACTTTACAGTCCTTGCAGTAAAACTCTGTAGAGACACGGCTGATGTTCTCAGAAGAGAGAGCCTTATGAACAATGCAAGAGGAGGCATCATTTCTCTTTAAATTTTACATTATCTTGCTATAAAATTACCATGGCAGCTGCTGCAATAAAACACGCAAAATTATAATGTACACGATGACACCCAAAACAGCTCATCTAACTGCACCAACAATGCCCTTAATGTAAAAATTACACATTCAAAGTCTTTAAAATTTTACAACGTAAGCTCATTAAATATTTGCATGGGTGAGCTCTTAGTGAAACAGAGTCAGCAACGGTGACTTCAATTAAACACACCAGCACTGAGTGAAAAGGATTTCAACGTTCAACCAAAGCTTTTTGAGGAAACAGACATTCACAGTAATATCAAAAGCCCCGTTATAACTTCTGAAAAGTTTCAAAAGAGGTATTAATCAAGATGCACAAAGGATATAAAGTCGGTCTTTGAAGCACAAAAACAGGGACATTGTGTCGGCAAAGTCTGTCCTGCTATGAACTTACTTCATGCACGCCCTCAGGTTTTTTTATGCAGGGCTGAAAAAAAGTGGTGGATTTTTTTAGAACGGGGACAAAGAGGAGCTAAGGAAGATCCAGTGGGAGTTAAAGAGGGAGATAAGCAAATGCAAGGACAGCTGGAGTTTTAGGCAGCTCCTTCAGCAGCAAACAGTGGAGGAGGGAGAACTTCCACAGGTCCTTCATCCCCACTGCCATCGGACTTATCGAAGGGTTACGTATCATAAAATCAATATATTATTATATATTATATTATTGTATTTGTTTTTACTCATATTTTTTGCTGTTAATGAAGTTCAATCTCAATCTAATGATGCTTTGATATGTATTCGATAAGATTGAATCATGATGTGCAACATGCAACAACAATGCAACAACTGAGAACTTGACTGGTGATGCTTGAGCACCAATATTCATCATGGATTCCAAGTGAATATTTGTGTTCCCTCATGGTGCTCCCAGTAAATCACATTCATGAGGGAATAAACACGTACAGTTTTATTTAGGTAACAATGGCCTTGACCTTTGACTAGGGTTGAACGATATAAATATCAAATTGCCATTATTTTGACAGAAATTGCAATTGTGACGAGAGGGAATGGTAATTTTTACATAGTAATTCTACTTTTCATTTAAACAACATATTTAAACTGATTCCTGTGTGATATTTGTGCAGATCTATGAGAAACAAACATGTCTTCTTCAGTCTGTAGAATATGAGGTCAGGACAATATTTAATCTAAAATGGCAATTTGACACACATTTTGGCTTTAAGAAAGTTTGTGACTTATGCGATTTGAAAATTGCAGTTGAAGTGAACCTTAGTGCCAAATCTGAAAGATCAATGATTTCCAAACTCACTATATGGGGACAAACTTTTTTAAAAATAGTAAACTATAATGACCCAAACCATAACGTAAATCATAAATCATGACAAGAGCAAATTTGTTCATAATGTTGCCACTGCAGTAATTTACAGCCCTATCTGTAACACCTGATGTCATTCGGAATAAATACATTGATAAAATAATTTCCAAAATGTATTAAAACTTCAATTTTTGCATGTTATCTAAATCACATACACATGAATCTTAAATAAAAGGATGGGAACATGTTGCTTATTTGTTTGGGGACCCGCAAAAATCCCCCAAGACACAGTGGGAGCCACTGTTTTTTTAAGATATTATGCTCATAAGAATGGGATTGCTGTCCCCACATATATACATAAAAACCCATAATTTAATCCCCCTAACCGCAACTATTGCCAGCATGGAGACACAACAAAAAGTTGCACAAGGATCTGTAGCTCTGGTGTCTAAAAATAGAAACATCGCTAATAAAATACATTTTAAATTTAATGGTCAGTGTTTCCATAATAATTTCCAAGATGTGAGACATAGAAACAAGAAGTTAAGTACTTTGTGTTGTGTTCATATGCAGTGGTGTTTCCTTTGTGTTTTATCATTTGAATTGCGTTCGTATCTATAGATGAATTTCATTTAATGACAATGAGATTGCACAGCAACAGTGTAGGTCAATAAAGTTGAGCCCCATATGGTTTAACAAGTGGGGAAAAAATGGAATGTAAAAATAAATCCTATCACAACTTGAAAAATTAGAGTGGCTGGTTTGTTTACAGGTCTCTGTGTACTTTTCATGGCAGACAATTTGACTTGTCACTTTAGGTGAGCACTGGTGTAAATAATCAAATTCAAGACGTCTGAGCTTTAACCTCCTCAGTTTCTGGGTACACTCTGGTTCATCGTCACATTGTCCTGACATGTTATACTGAACACAGCCATCATTGATATCACCTGTGCTTTTCCTGCTAGAACATGTCGAAATGGTTGTGAAAAGAAAAACCTGTAGGCTGCAATGTAACGACACTACAGGTGAACTGAGGGAGAAAGAAGTTAAGTCATTGACTGACTTAACGTCAGTCCTCAAAGAGATAAAGATAAGCTCTAGTATAGAGGCTGATATATATATTTTATTGTTTTAAGCCTGCAAATGCATTAGCAGACTTGTGTGCATCATCTGTGTCCACCTCATGGCTTTTCCTATTACTGACCGTCCCTTCTAAGAGCCAAGAGCAAGAGTGTGTTAAACCAGGCTGGTATCACTGCATTTAGTCTGTCAGCTTGTCATCACTGCTTTACCTCAAGCTCACTCAATCAGCCTTGAGTGTGGCTCAAGGTCATATACAAAACACAAATATCCCTGACACACACATGCTTATACAGACTGGCAGTGAAACAAAAAGCAGCAGCAGCAGTAGCAGCAGCAGCAGCGGCGGCAGCAGCAGCAGCAGCAGCAGCAGCAGCAGCAGCAGCAGCAGCAGCAATCCCTGTCTGATGAATGAGTCTCTACTTGACAGCTTCAAAAAGTTGCACAGATAAAACGTCAGCTTGGCATCAAGTGTACCAGGGACTATGCTGTAGCAAATGTCATGACAGGAGTTGAGTCACTTCACTTTAAGTGTTGCAGAGGTTGATAGTGAAATCTCAGCGCCGCAATCCTCATGTGCTGAACTTGTAAATTAAAATATATATATATATATTCAAGTACAAAATATGCAGCCCTAGTGTTATATTTCGGCCCTTGCTCCTTCATGCATGTCAGGGTGTGGAGCAACCGGTCGTCAGAATCAGGAGGTCTGACAAAGTCTTGGGTCTTTGCGAGAAACACAAATTGTGGCATCATCACCATGGCAGAGCCGGTGAAAAAAAAGAAGCAAAGAAAAACCTTGGAATGACTTTTTTTGAAAGGCGAGAATGGCGAGAATTAAAAAACACCAGCATGGACATGGCTCCACGGCTTGTGTTTGCAGGCTCTGTTGAAAACAAATGCACATGGCCAGGAGAAGGGAGCATCAGTGGTGAGTTTTTATGACAGTAGACAGTGGATGGATGGATGATTACAGTTGTGTTATAAAATATGTTCTTCAAAACTGTAGGGGGAGCTGTGCACAGAAAAAAAGGTGAAAAAGTAACCAGACCACCAAAGTTCTGCTTTACCCATCATGGTTAATAGTAACTGGTCTGTATTTATGAAGCATTTTTCTGGTCCTGATGACCAGAGAGTGCATCTACAGCCTTGGTTCTCGCATACCACTGAGCTTCCTGTGGTGGTAGTATATGTGAGAAAGAGGAGGATGATGAGAGAGCAAACGATCTTATTGGGAATAAATCTGCCTCCTGTGAAAAGTCCATAGTTGACTTTGCTCAGACTATTTACACCACTGTATTTTAATGTTGGTGATAATGGTTTTACTTGGAGAACCACTGATCTACAGTATGCCCAAAACTTTGTCTATCACACATCTATCATCTATCTACACTTTGACTCAAGTTAATGTGTTATGTTTGTAACTCGCACTCTCTCCTCCTCTTCATCCTCTGCTCCACACTTTCCCTAATGGACTAATGGATAGGGGACGTATCTGTCTCTCTCAGGTGTACCTGGACAGCTGTGTCATTATCATTATACTCCATGGGAAGATGTGAGGAATGATTCACATTGGAAAGCCTGGTCTCCTCTGGTCCTTTGCTAGGATCATTATAGAGAGAGTGGAGCAATAGAAAGCACTCAAAAATGAACACTGCCACCTCACAAAGCCCCAAACCCTCCGTACCCATGACAGAGACACACTGAGAATCTGATTAATTACAGCCATTATCATAATCATATACACAAATGGCACATAAGCTTGTGTTGTTGCATGTGTGCACTCTTGCAGACTGGCTTGTTTATGTGTGTGCCCATAAAAATAAAAAATAAAAAAAAAGTTCCGGGCTGGAGATAGATGAGATGGAAGAGATAGAGACGGTGTTGCTAAGCAATAGCCACTTAGGACTTGATTGATATTTTAAATTGTATGCAGCATTGCACTGTGGGGGAAAATAAAAAGTTACATTATGCTGTAGCCATTATGGGCAAGTTGGTTGCAGCAAAATAAAAAAAAATAATAGACAACATAAACCTAAACAACATGTGTGTTTATATGTTTTGCCAACATAATGTATGTACTGTAACACCACTCAAATACTACTAAGCTTTTTCTAAAGTCAGTGCTGGTGAAAAGCTTTTGCTGGAGTTGAGGGATAACATTGTATACCTCATGTATTTTTGCAGGGACATAACAACTGATGCCTATTGTCAATTAAAAAAGGGTTTTTATTGGTACAGGTTTACAGAGTGAATTTATGAATGTGAATGTAAAAGTGTATGTCAATAAAGTAATATCTTACATGCACTTCAGCGTGATAGCAAACTGGAGTGTAATTTAGTTTGGTACTAATAGAATATTTACTGGTTGCTGTTGATGGAAAGAAGACTAAGAACTAAAAACCTTTGGGAACAAAATGATAAACAGAGGACAGCAACTGCACACTATATTACAGTCTATAAAAATGATTTTCAAACAAAGTTATGATCCAAAAAACATGTTGAGGTTTCACTTATTAACTTTGCAAGTCTGGTTACTTTTTCGCCCTTTTCTCCACGGAGCCCCCCTACTCAAAATCATTTTTCCTGCTTCTTTTTGACCAGCTCTGCCATGATGATCGTCTAAAATAACACTATTGCTGGTGGGGGTGGGAATCACAGATTACCTCACAATATGATACATGGCCCACGATACCAATAAAATCACAATACACCCATCCTGTGTTAATCAATATATCTATTTAACTGAGGAAAACAAAACGTCAAAGAAACGTTAAAAGTGCATGATTTGTCCCTTAATTTACAACATAGAGAACGGAATGCATAAAGTCTAAATACTGAACGTGGGGAGGAAGACAACACCTTAACAAGGTCCTCCCTGTCAGTACCAATGAAGATGGGAAATTACTTGCTTTGTGAAAGTTGCTGAATCCAGATGGTCTATGTTCGGGCATGTACTAAGGATGCAAAACTGACACACCAGCACAAACAGAACTAGAACTTTCCATAACAGGGTCTTCCAAGTACAAACCCGCAAACTGCACACACCTACTCAGTTTACTGAGGGCAGACCTCAAAGACAGGGGACTTGAAATTTTGAGAACTGCAAAGAAATTTCAGGAGCTATGGATGCTCGCTGTGAACAAGACACAGCAGTGGACAAAACAAAGAAAGACTGACTGTGGCTGCAGGACATTCTCTAATACCACAGTTGATAATAATAATAATAAATGAACGTGGATGGGGCATCTCTTAACGTAGCTTTCTCCACCATTATCCCACTGTTAACTCCCTCTTCAATGGCCAAGTAACATCTGTCTGAGTTTCCCTCATTCATATGAGAGGAGACATCAAGTAGTGACGCCCAGTAAGTGAAACTTAATTTGTTGATTAAAATATCGATATTTGCTCTAGTGTATCGATTATTGTATTGCACAATGATCCCTGGCTTGATCTTAGAGCTGGTACCTAGCTAGGGTGTGTGTGTGTGTGTGTGTAGTGCCGTGAAGCAACTTTCTCGAGAAACCTCATGATTCTGACGACTCCGGGTCGGCGGCCCTGATCCTGCAAGGTTGTTTTTCCCCCTAACAGACAGTAGGGGGAGACGAGACTGCCCCAAACTCCCTGCAACAAGACATTAAACCATCACAATGACTCAAAAACTGTTAATCCAGGGTAAAAACTCTGCACAGTTCAGCTTTAAACATTACTTTTGTGATATGCAGAAGAAAATACAGTGTAAAACTTTGTGGCAGTTTAATTTTACACATGCGCAGTCAGAAGAGGATCCAGCAAGGTAACTATAATAGATAAATAAATAACAGGTAAAACGAACATCACACTGACACAAGGGCTTCTTTTCACATCTAAGAAGGAAAACTACCTGAGGTACACATAAAATATGTATTCTCAGGCTGAAAAAATGAAATAATTTTTAATCTAAAGCAATTATAAACATATGCAAACATACATATATATTACATATTACATGCACAAACATATTAATATTCTTTCTCTGCCAATAAACCCTCCCAGCGTTTACACACTGGACTTGGTGGATCAACATAGCAAATTTTTAAACTAAAAAGTGATTATTATTTTATTTTTTAAACAGTAACAACCTGGTACACGAGCAATTTAATCTCTACTTACACAATAAAAAACAAAACATTGATCTAAGAGAAGCTAAATGGAACAGCAGAGTCGAATAATTCTCTGTGGGTTTGTCCTCACACACAAACAAGGAAATATTGTGTCATTTAATCAAGTGTTAAAGTAAGAAAGATTGCTCTGTGAAGCTTTAAGGATTCTAACAATGATTAAAATAAGGTTAGCTCCATTAAGATCACTAAGAAAAACTGCACAGAGTTGCATTTCAATCTTTTCACAACCTGGTTTACAATGTGCTTCACAGACTGATAAAGTGAAATAAAAACTCATATATAAGAAAAGCAAAACAATAAATCCCCTTAGAAAAAAAACAATAGTAATAATATATTACATTTATAAATACATTTTATAAAGCACGTGTGATCACATGTGATTGTCTTTTTTCTCACTCAGTCTGCACTGGTTTTTAAATCAGAATCAGTGAGGTCAGGGGAGTGTTGTTACACCGTCTGCCCTCATCCATGTACAAGATGAAAGCCTCCATCTCATTTTAACTCAGCGTATCAAGGATATGTCTGAATTAAGTTTTATCCGCTCACTCTGCAGGAAGACAATCATGTGCACCTCCGGGGCACTCCTACTTGTGTTGTCTTCATTCATATTAATGAAGCTGCACTAAATTACCTGCGAATGTGTTGCTTTCTTTCTGCATGTGTGTGTCTTTTTGTGGTTAGATATAGACTCCTCGGCTCAGTCCGCCCCTAAGCTCTTTGTCTCTAGTGGTGTGGACGAGTCATTAAAACTTCATGGGGACACATACTCACACACAAATTCTGTGCGGCATTCCTAATGAGGACACTGATAGACATAATGCGTTCTCTAGCCCCTTACACTAGCCTTAACCATCACAACTAAATGCTTACCGTTAACCAGACCCTAATTCTGACCCAAACACTCACTCACTCACACATACATGAACACAGGACACTGGATTGGACAGCCTAAACAAAGTATTATCCCTAACCTTAACCTAATCACAATTCAAATCTTAGGCCTAAGCTTGACCAGTTCCTCAGACATGAGATTCTGCCTCATTAGGACAAGATTTCGATCTTCATGAGGACTAATGGGCCAGAGAAGGTCCTAAAGAACACACACAATAGTTTTGTTTCCATGAATCAATGTAATGTCAGAGGACATTACAGTGATTTGCATTCATTTTGTGGAGACCTACTTGAACTATAACAACGACAACGCATAACCTTAACCCTAACTACTACTGACCTAACTCTACTTAACCCTGACCCTAATATTAACCTAACCTTAACCTCAGCAGCACCTGGAAAAAGGATAAAACCAACTCACTCTGAAAGTGACAATTTGTCCGCCCAAGGGAGGGAGAAAAAAAACCTTACACTCACTTCAAAAATGTAAAGACATCACCATAAATCTGCAGACAAGGGAGCCAAAATAGTTATTCTTGATCTATCGCAATACCTAATTGAAGCAAACAGACAACAGAAAAACACCACTCATTATTTGCTTTGTGGAGAAATTGTATGAAAGTTGAAAAAGGTTGAATTCCTTTCATGCAGTTTTAGGATCCAGCCCCAGATATAAGTTTTATCTTCTACCTAAGATCCACAAAGTTCCCCGTGAACTCCTCTCCTCTGGCCGGCCCATCATGTCGGACTGTGGAAGTGAATCATGCAGAGTATATTGACTATTTTTTTGAATCCTATATCTTTACACCAAGCAATCATATGAGTTTGTCAATAAAATAAAACGCCTAACTATATAACATGTCTTCACCTTAAATGGTAGTAATTTACCTTATATGAGGACTTGCTTTTTGTCCCCATAAGGAAGACAATTCCCCATAATGTCACTGTATAAGCAGATGAAGGTTCCTACAACATCACTAAAACCTGGAACACACACACACATAAGCTTGATAACAGTACATTAGCAAGTTTCCTCCTGACTGTCATTCCCATAGGCAACGATACATTTAGACTTTTTGAAATGGAAAATTGGCCTTTTAATTCTGTCTTCCTTCATCTATGGCTCTTAGGAAATGTGCAATGGGTACAGTGGAGAAGTTAGTGGTTATCTGTGACAGCAGGGGAAAGTGATGTGGTAAATTAACTTGAGGAAAGAAGTGGGACAGCTCATCTCCTCCCTGAAAGTACACTGCCTAAACAGAATCTTTAGCAGACGAACAAACAAACCATCACCTCTGACACATAGACTCCATCTCTGCTGCGGTTGCAGCACATATCCAGAGAGCAAGTGAGCAGCATTCGATTAAGAGATCACGCAAAGTCCCTGTGTGAATACAAATGTGCGACTCAGAGACATCCTGCACGACAGCGGTCACAGATTCAATCTACGCTGTGCTCTCGTACCCTGTAAATCTGACAGGGATGACTTGAATAATCTCCGACCGTGGCTCAAGGGCAAAGGCGGCTTTCTCTTTTTATGACACCTGAGACCACATTATCCTCAAGGAGGACAGGGTGAGTAAGTAAATGTTTGTCTGGATATATACACAACAAAGGCATTCAAACTCAGCCATTTTCATTTTACTCTTACACTCTGAGATTTTACATAGCGAGGCTGGTTTCACAAAAGAAGACTGGCATAAATTAAATCTTTCCACATAAATCAGTCCTCTACACCGAGATGTCTTATTTTTGACGACTTTAAGCTACAGTAAATTCTGGGTAAATTGCGACAACTGACTCTGAAACCATATCCCAGTGCAGCTTGACTAACACTGACAGAAAAAGAATATTTTTTGTCAGGATTTCCACAGTTAACAGCAGGAAATTCAACATTAGCATTAAGACTCGATGCAGTGACTTTTTAATGTGGTAGCCAGGACTCAGTGCTTCTACCAACAACGTACAACGTTCTCACTATTGTATATTAGAAACAGTTTATGGCATTAAGTATTAACAATGAGTCCTAACATTATCTGAACTCAGACTCTGAACTTAAGAGTCATGTTTTCTTTGTCCTTTGTCCTTTGGTGCCACTGGTCAGCAGGTGTCACTGACTGTTGCCATGGAAACACACTTCTCAATACACAGCAGCCAAAGGGATCAACTGACAAACTTAAAAAAAGTAATGAGATCAATTCAGATTGAAGATCTCACAGTGGGACTGCTGCTATACGACCGCATGTCTACAAACGCACCAATCAGGATAGACCACCAAAAGATGCAGAAATAATATATCTGAGTATGTTGTTAAAAGATAAGTATGCTGTTAAAAGATTTAGCATGATTAAAAATGTATCTTTTAAAATGTTACAAATGTTAAATAACAGATTCAAGTAAAGTGTTCCCGGTGAGAATGTCATGTGACTGTGGGCTAAATATTGGAAGTAACTGAGAGTGAAGGGAGAATAAAGTTGGAGCCACACACCAACAAAGCCATGTTTGAATAAAGTTTTGAGGGGGGAAAAAAAACTGATCAAATGATGGAAGCAAATGAAAAAAAGACCAAAACATAACAACAATAAATTGATAACTAATATAAAAATAAAATTTGACACTTCAAAATGCAAATACAAAAATGTCAAGTTAGGATTTCACTGGTTACAAATGGACCGCAGATTTTATATTGCATGCTATCATGAACTATTTACACAAAGAGAACATTCAAACTCCCAGAAAAAAACAAATCTATTCCAGTTACTCTATCAACTCTGGCTGAGCATTTTGGTTCATGCCCAGATCTGCAATGTAGTATGTGCTGACTGATTACAATCAGAATGAGCAGCTTGAGGCTTTAATAACAGTTCTTGTTACGTGGGTGCATGGCTCGACAGCCTGTCCACTTGTACTTTGCTCTTTTGTCCTCTTAAGGAAAAATAGTTACTTGGCAGGACATAAATTTTGGCAGCTGAATCCCAAAACCCCCAAGCATCTAATAAAATCATTTTCATTAGACCTGCTGAGCTATGGTCCATTAAGGGGAACACGATGTGGGACCACTAAATTTTAGGGTTGGATGGAGTCAATATATTGCAACAGGAATGCAACAATTAGAAGGAGGATGTTGTTAAATCCAAAGACATAAAGTAGCAGCGCAGAAAGTAAAATATGATGCCACGTTGATTCATTGACTCATGCTAATTTTTGCATTAAATCATAATGAGGGTATGGAGCCTGAGGTGGAGATAATCGGGGCTTTCATCTCTCCTGAGATTATTATTGCACTCGTCTTCCTTTCCTGTTTAAACATCTTTTGATCTTATCTCCTGATCTAATGATGCAAGTTTGTGGCTCTTAACTGCAACACTGTGAACACAGAGCCAGTCCGTCACTTCCACCTAACCGCACGATCATTAATCTGTGCAAGCAGCTGGAAAAACAAACCCACAGCTGCCACCTGCTCCAAACGACTTGTACATCTGCATTCTTACTTCATGAGCTGACTGTGGAAACACAGAGCAGCATCACAGATGCTCCACAATGGCACATCTGCCCTGTGCTGTGCACAGCTGCCCGCAAAAGACTGGGCAATACGGCCAAAAGGTTATGGTAAACATTTTAATTAATAATTACTGGGGCAGCAGATTTAGTTGTTTTTGTCAATTTTTGGGGAAGAAAACAACATGAACAAGAACACGTACTGAATAAACATTGTGCACAAAGAATAAACATCATATCTGTGTAACTTTCTTTCCATTTATTGAGTAAAACCATACAGTTGCTTTCATTTTATTGTCTACACCAGATGCTCAATCTTAAATAAATGAGTGACACAAACATTAAAAAAAAAAACAAGAATTTTATTATGTACACATGCTTTTTTTTAATCATTCCTAATTTGTGGGTAGTGACCCAGCAAATGGTCAGTGATGAATCTAAAGCTGTTGGAAAAGCAGGCTATAACAGCAGGAAAAGGATATGTTGCTGCCATTAACTCAAATTTCATAAAAATAATATTTGCTTCTTTTTGTCAAATGAAATAAGGAGGGGAAGTGATTGCAATTCCTAGAAGATTATATTTGATATCACTATTTCATAGAATAGAATAAAACAGAATAGTAATTGTTATTGCACATTTACACTGTACAACAAAACTGAATGCAATCCTATCAGTGCTGCATCTATAAAAATAAGTATAAATATAAATTATAAAATTCTATGCACACACAAATACAAACAGAAATTCCACACTCTGCTGATCTCATTGCACAGCCCTTAAAAACAAGCAGCATTCAGCAGCATTTGGTGCATTTATGGCTCTTCATTCTGTTCGCGTGAGTTTCCAGCAACCCCACCTGAGCCGACATTTGGACCTGTCTTTGTGCTGTATTCCCAATATGAAAGTAAAAATTTGATACAGATTCCACTTTTATTTATTATAAAAAGAAAGAGCAACAAATTAAAAAAAAAAAAAAAAAAAACTCAACTTGTTTGTGATGGCCATCTGTTTTTCTAAGTCTGTTGCGTGATGTGTGAAGCTGCCAGCTGATGATGGCGGCCTCTCAGTTTCAGCCTGAGAACAACCTGAGAGTGGTGCTGGACAAACACCGTAAAGGTGTTTCTTTCTACTGTGTGCAGCAAAACGATTGAGCACAACAACAATAAAATGGCCACCATTGCTAAATCCATTTTACCTTGTTACCAGCAGCTGTATTGCACCAGTTTCACACTGCCAGTGCTTTCATTTCAATAAAACATACACCTCATAATGCTCATAGATCGTGTAAACATAGGAATAAGAAAGTATGAAAGTCAAAACATTTCATTTTAATAGCTTCTGCTCACCAATCATGACTTTGTGTCTTTAAATGTTAGTATACTGTATGATTTATTAACTAATATCCACAGATGCTTACCATGCAACATTTTTCCACCAGTTTCTCTATCTCTTTCACACACACATGCACTGGTTTCCATGACTTCAGAGGACATTGCATTGACTTGCATTCATTTCCTAAAGACTTATTCCAACCTTAACCATAATTGCCCTGACCCTAACTTTGACCTAACCCTAACCTCAGCCTAAATTAGAGCATGTCTTTACCTTAAAATGTAGTAAATTATGTTATGGGGACTTGATTTTTGTCCCCATAAGGAAGACAAGTCTCCATAATGTGACTATGGAGACAGATTTAGGTTCCCACAACATAAGGAATACCAGGTACGCACCCACACACACCTAAAACCTAAAGTGTCCATGTGCAGCTGTCACGAGACAATGTGCATTGCTCAAAGGCACCACTGCAGCGCTTTCTGTACACACAACTTTGATACTTACAATACCTCTGCTCGACTTTTACACAAAATGCATTCACCAAACAGAATAAGCCTTTTAGCCAACACCTCCTGTCTGTGATCACGTCACAGAGACAATTATTTACACATTTCCTGAGAACAGCGGGGATAAAAAAGGGTGAAAAGGGATTTATGTTGTCTCATAAATCTTTATGGCTACAACCAGAGATTATTTTCATTATCAATTAATCTTTTAAATGTCAGAAACTAAGGGAGGAAAAAAAATGCCTGTTATGATCAATGACTGCCCCGAAGAGGTGTATGCAAATGTCCCAACAACAGTCCAAAACCCACTTACATTCAGCATGTGGTCATGGTCATACATGATGCAAGGAGCTGGTGAATATATTTTTAGGCATTTTTAGCTGACTAAAACAATTTGTCATTAATCAAAATATAAAATATACTACCATTAATGATCTGTATCATCATCAATAACAACAAATTAAAATCTAGCATTTTGTTGTTTATTTTAAGGTATTTTATGATTACAATGACATAATGAGAAACAGAAAAAAAAATCATTATGTACATCCACTGTACACTTAAGTTGAATAACAGGCAACAGAAAACCATTTTAACCCATATGAACAAGTTTCTCTGAACATTATATTCTTGGCTCCAAAAAGAACCTGAAAATGGTGTTAACTTAATTGAAACGCCTCTAAATAAACAGACAATTGCATCTGTAAACAAGAAGAAGTCGCTTCTGTGAACTTTTAATATTGTGCTCTGTCATTAAACAGCACAGAAATGACACTCCTGGGGTTTCCTTCGTTGTCGTGGATACAGAATATGCAGATAAATATCAGATTAGTTTGCATTAACTTTAGCAGCATCTCTCACATACTCACATCTCTGGTTGCGACGCCTGCCTTTGAACATGGTCATGACGAGCAGAGAAACACTGGAGAGGATGATTTGCTGTGGTGTAGCCTGCTTCCTTTTCACTGTCTTTATTTCTCTCTCTCTCTCTCTCTTTCTCTCTCCCAAAACTAGACAGACTGACTGTGCACTTCACTTCCAGCACCAGCCTCAGACCGTACCATTACTCAAATTGTTATAGGGGGAACTGCTGACTAAAAAAATCCTCCTCTCTGCTCCAATAGGAGCAGGAGTTAAACTAAACCAACATGAGAAATGAGATATTATATGTTTATGATTTTTAAAAAAAAAAAAAAAATCTCCTCATTGATGTTTTTATTTTTTCACATATTTGAGATTCTTATGCAAGATGCCTTTCCTGCAGTAAGCCTCCTATTTTTCCAGGCTCAGGACCATCCACGGGTTCAGTGGATGTTGTGGGGTCAATTTAGGGTGTCAAATTAACAACGAGCAATTCATTCATTCATTCATTTTAATAGAATTCAATTTTAAAGTGTAAAGTTTAATCAATTTTTTACTGTTCTAAAAGGAGTGTAACTCAAGAAAATCTACAAAATACCCATCAGCTGAAGGGCAAACACATTGTTGTCTATAATATAATATAATATAATATAATATAATATAATATAATATAATATAATATAATATAATATAATATAATATAATATAATAAGAAATCAGTTGTAATTATCACATTACTAAATGTATCCCATTAACAATAAATTAAGTACTATATATAAGCTTGTTTGGTGTTTTACTTACAATTCTCCACGTTATTATTTAGTTTTAATTTTAGATGTATTTCTGTTTTTGATTTTGCAACTTAAATATGTTTTTACTGTGAAGTATGTGTCATTCCATAAACAAACCTTGCCTTTGAAATTCTATGAAATACCATCATGTTGTAATTTGAAGCTCGTATTGCTCACCTGCTACTGGGCAGTTGTTTTTTTTCCCCACTCTCTTTCTCTAGACTGGCCCCCTCTAGATCAGTCTGACAGCCCCGGTCTAGATTATTGTTTTGGTTCACTGAACATCAACAGTGAAACACTTCTGTTAACAAGCTCCCACTGCCTTAAGTGACCCATTCAAATGTGCAAATATTTGCATTTGAGGAGCTGGAGCCATTGTTTTTATTTCTAGAATAATCTAATGAACAATCTAATAATTTGTTTGTCGCAGAATTATGAAGTAAGTGCTGCAGATTCATTTACTGCTTATGCACGGACTCACTTGCATCTTAGCTGTAAATGGGTAAATCATCTTTTTTTAGAAAAAGAGGAGGGGAGGAAGCATCTACAGCTGTTGAATTGTGTAGCTGTTTGTATTGTGTTTTAAAATGCCTGAAAATAGTTACATTTACATACACAATAAACCGACAAGTCTCATAATATTTTGATGAGTGAGTGAGTGAGTGAGTGAGTGAGTGCTTTGTGATGGAGTGGTGATTTATCAAGGGTGTGACCCTGCCTTTCACCCTGCGTCAGCTGGGATTGACTCCATTTACCTGAGATAAATGTGGCGGCTAACGCAATAGACAATGAATATATAGAGTATATACCATTATACTGATTTACATTGGCATATAAAGGTATGTGACTGTATATAAAGAGGGAAGATTTGTCTCCACTCCATATTGTGACTATGACAGTCAGTCCACGTCCCGTCTGCTAACAAGAGAAAACGACTAGACAAACCTCAAACCACGGCTGATGAGTTTCCCAAAGTGTCAACACACTTTCCTATCTCACACATTTGGAGTAAATTAACCAAAAACCGGATCAATAACTAATGAAGCCTGAAAAGTCAGTGATACGTTGCTTCTTAGAAAAACACACACTGCTTTTTCTCCCATTTCAATTTGCAGGAAATTCTGGTTTGACCTCACCAGCCAAACAACAGGCTTTCATCCACTGGAGAAGCAAAGCAGCTTACTACTGCCACTACCTCCTATTCAATTCTGTGTTCATTAAATTTAATTTAAAGTGGATGGGCTGAGGACTTAAGAGACAGACTGAAAAAGCAGCACACCCGGGGGGAGGCAGCCTACTGATTCCCCAGCTGCTGCAGCATTTTGGGCTCTGTTATAGATGAGAATAATAAGTAATTGTAATATCTAATTACATTGACACGGGGGTTTGCAGCTGTCTCACACACAGCGTGACATCTTAATAGTTTCCCAGCTTCTTTGTTCTCCGTTAGAAAAGGCAGGAAACTGAAATCTGATAGAGGCTGAATGTTAATGATTCAGAGCTTCAAGGCCACCAGAAATTAAATGTCAATCTCCTCAACATTTCTGGAGGAATATAAAAAAACATATCCGATGTTTGACGGGAGAAACTGTCCGACCCAAGACTATTTTTGACACTAAACACAATTGTCACTATTCATGGAACAAATCAAAAAAAAAAAAAAAAAAAGGTATTTGAATATTCGGCGCAGACGATCCCAGCATGACTTTGACTGTTGAGGATTCAAATGAATCATACATGCTGAGGCACAATATGTCCCACATTTGGTGTCATTCATTTTCCCCACCACAATTCTCTCAGCACCACCTAGTGTTCATGCAGATGGAAACATTTTTAAAAAAACTGCCTGATAGAAGAAACTCCAGTTAATATTTAAGTTACAGTTTCCATACATAACAATAAAAAAATTAAAATCTAGTCCCAATAACTCAAGACTGCCATTCAACCATTTGCACCCATTCACTTACACATTTAGACAGACTTTTCCTGACACATTAGTCATATTCATTCATTCATTCATTCATTCATTCATTCATTCATTCATTCACACACTGTCAGCACAGCTATCAGGGGGTTAATTAAGTGTCTTGTAGACAAACAAACCCCACAACCTCAGTCACATTGACTTCTTTAATGATTTAATATCTTAACAGTAAACTTACTTTCTTGTCTAAATCATGCGAAGCACTTTCTCAACCTCCATTACCTCAGCGTGCTGTTCAAATGAAACAAGGTAAATCAGTCTGCGATATGGTTCTGTGTGATATGTGGCAACTAGATCTGCAAGCAGGAGAGAGAGAGCGCAAACGTCTTGCACTCAGAAAACATATTTATATCAGCTTTATCTACCTCGAACACAGTGTTCTGCAGTATGTGTTTCAACCACAGGGAGGCGCTCAAAGACCAAACCAGAAAGCAATCACACATGAGAGCAACTATACATTAAAAAAAAAAAAAAAAAACTGACTATGAATGCAGAGCACACATGATTAAAACAACCACCAAATTTTTTAAAAGAGAATATCAATAAATCTCTGAAGACATATTAGCCGAAGAAGCAGGGAGAATGTGAGACGTGAGGGAAATGCTGGCTTGTGGAAACAGACATGAAACCTTCCCCTTTTACTCTTCATCGCCAGCAGATGTCTTCATCACGATCTAAGTGGCTGCTGTCAAAGGCCAACCTCCAGCGTGATTGAACGTCACTTCTATTTGCAATAAACTACTTACACTCATTGTGTCGACACGCCGGTCATGTTCAAAGGAATTAAACTGAGTAAAGCAATCGCCGCAGCTTCAGTATGTCACAGCTATTAAAGCCACTAGAGCGTGGGACAAGCAGCTTGCTGTGTACTCAGGACATTACAGGTTTAGAGCTGACCTCGTGACCCCACCTGTCACATGTTATGCCTTTGCACTGTTGTCCTTTATGTCCCCTCTCACTGTGAGTAATTAAATAAAAGAGGAACGGGTTCAAGAAAATATCGAGAATTCAAATCGTGTGCAGGCTGCTCACACCTCTGGCAGTGAAGCTGCGGAGTTTAATCAAATATAGAGTTCATGTTTAAAAGATAAGGGGGGGGGAGGGGGGCTACATTTCACCTGAATAAAAGTATAAAAGATTATTTTCCAAAGCAGAGACATTACTTTAGGCACCAGCACTATGCCTCTACACTCATTAATATCTTGAACTTAATGTGTCTGCTGGTGTGTCCACGAGTTTACGTGAGCATTATGAAGAGCAGCCGGTGGAGCCACAGTATGCAAACATTATGCAAAGGAACATCTCATTCTGATTTCTGTTTCACTGCATTTGTTTAGTTGTTTTCCATTGTTGAGCTGTGATCTTCTCAGCTGGATGCCTTTATAGAACTACCTCTCTCTCTCTCTCTCTCTCTCTCTAGGGAAACAAACACACATGCATAGATTCATGCACACACAAACAAACACACACACAACACTGCGCAAGTCACAACTGTGTTGTGAATTTATCAGTATATAGTTGCAATCAAAATTATTCAACCCCCACTAAAAATTCGGTTTATCAGCAAAATGTACAAACTAGCAGCTGTTTGTAATAAACAAATCAAACAAGGAAAATTTACATTTCAAGTGGTTTCTCCAAATTCAACACAAAGCTACTTCAGTCTCAAAATGATTCCACCTCTTCATGGCAAGCATCTTCAGTACTTAGCAGATCACCCTTTGCTGTTATGACTTGCTGCAAATGTGATCCATAGCCAGACACCAGCTTCTGGCAGCGTTCCTGAGGAATCTTAGTCCATTCCTCATGGGCAAAGGCCCCCAGTTCAGTTCTCTAATATTCTTGTGTTTGTGTGCTGCAACTGCCTTTTTCAAATTCACCAGAGATTTTCAAAGGGGTTTAAGTCTGGTGACTTCCAGGACTTCTGAAACTAAGCCTTGGTGGACTTTGAGGTTTGCTTGAGATCATTATCCTGTTGGAAGGTCCAACGATGCCTTCAGCTTCCTCACAGACGTCATGATATTTTCTCCCAGGATTTCCTGATACTTGATTGAATCCATCTTTCCCTCCACACGCTGCAGGTTTCCACTGCCAGAAAAAACAAAGCAGCCCCAGAGCATCACTGAGCCACTACCATGCTTCACTGTAGGCAGGGTGTTCTTTCTGTGTATGCTTCATTCTTCCTCCTCCAGATATACCGCTGATCCATAGTCCCCCAAAAGTTCCAGTTTTGTTTTATTGGTGTGTGTGTGTGTGTGCATGTGTGTGAGTGTGTGTGTTACCGGGGAGTGAGGTGGTGTGGACTCTTCATCACGTAGTGAACAGGTTAAATGTCTGAAGCTCTCCATCGTCTGCTCATGTCTCTGAATGGTGGCTTGGATGGCCTGAACACACACGCACGCACACACACACACACGCACACACACACACACACACACACACACACACTCTTTAAACACAGGGAATCAAACTGATCTTCATGTGTTTCATCATCACACCGAGTTTGTACCTGGATCCAGTCCTTCTTGTCTTCCTCTGTCCTGCAGAGAGACAGACACAGACTCAGTAATGATGTCACAGTGATGGTGACATCATCAAGTGAGTGATGTCACGCTGTGTGTGTGTGTCTGTCTGTGTGTCTGTCTGTGTGTGTGTGTGTGTGTGTGTGTACCTGGCCTGCAGCTCCAGTGACCTCTGTTTTCCTGACACCAGGAAGGTTCTTGAGACAGCGGTGCTGCTCGTCTCCTTCAGCTAAAGAACAGAGACATGGACAGGGACAGAGACATGGACAGGGACAGGGACAGGGACATGGTTGGACATAAGTCTCTACTGGACCATGAATCTGTTTGACAGATATTACAGACTTAAACGTCTCACCTCCATGCCGTCCACATCAATGCGAGCCCGGACGCCATACTTCTGACCCATCAGACGCAGCTTTGGGACACAGTACAGAAGCCTGTCGCTGAACTGCAGAGACAAAGGTCACATGTCAAATATCAAAGACACACAGGAGCTGCTGGTCTACTGCTGCCTCGTGTGGTCACTTTGTGTCACTGACGTAAATCTGAACGAAGGATTTCAAACACTGAAGTGACAAAATAAGACATTTGAACTCAGTGATGGAGGCAGCAGTGGATCAACAACTCCTGTGTCCCTGTGAGCTAAAATCACTGATTTTCTCTATGGACTTTGGTGTGGGAGAGTGAGTGGTTTACAAACTTCAGTTTCCTGTTGGAGAAGTCTGTCTAACAGTGAGATAAAGACGTGAACATGTTCTGAAGACATCGTAGACTTAGACTGACCAGTATGAGGTATCGGTCCTGCGTCGTCCCGTTCTTGTTGGACAGTTTCAGGATGTGTCCTTCTTTAACCAGCTCGTTGGTCGGGTTCACAATGTCTTCTTCTCCTCCCAACAACTCGTAGACCTTCAGCAGTTTCCTCATTCGCTCCTGACAGAGACATGAGAGAGAGAGAGAGAGACACACAGTGTGACCTTTCACCCTCAGTCAGCACTGGTGCTGGGGTTCAGGGTCAGAGGTCATCTTACCATCTTCCTGATGGCGGCGTTTGAGTGTTCTGCTGCCGTGGCGATCAGCTCCAGAGACTCTGCAGAGACACATGGTTAACTGGTTTTGGTCATTTTTTACAGTGCGTCAGTCCTCTGTTTACATTGTCCTCCACTTCATTATTATGGCCCATAATAATCACTGCACGATGTGCACTTCTTCTCCTAAGAGTGTTGATTTCCAGGGTCTAGAGTTTTTATTTTTATTGTTAAAACAAGAACAATTTCTATCGGACAGATGATCTGCTGTGGCGCCCCCTAAAGGGAGAAGTTAAAAGAAGAACAACAATATCTATTGAAAGTGTTTTTCTTGCCACATTTGTGTTTTTTATTGGAAAACCAAAATAAAAAAGTTTAAATCATTGTTGGAAATGTTAAAGTTGGCAAAATGTGAAAGTCCAGTTCTTTAAATATGGACTGAATAGTTTAACATCATTAACATCTGGTATCTTTTATTGACTGAAGATTTGCATCATTTAGTGACACTGACAGACAAACTGGCTGGTTTTTGTTGCTGTTTGTCGATGTTTGCTAACTTTAGCTGACATTAGCCTCATTGTCACCACACTGGTGTTTGCAGGTGCGTTTGTTTCTCGTACTCTGGGCGTCCCTGTAGTCCGGGGCGTCCTCTGGCAGTCGGTGCAAATAATCTTTCAGCAGTAGCTCGTAGCGAGGAATCCTCTGAACTGGCTCCAACATGTGATGCTGCAGAGTCAGGTTAGCACAGCGCTCCTCCCTCTGCACACACACACACACACACACACACACACACACACACACTGGTTTCCATGACTTCAGAGGACATCACATTGACTTCCATTCATTTCCTGCAGACTTACTCTAACCTTAACCATAATTACTAGTGTCCTAACCCTAGGTAAAAAAGCCTTTAACCTTGTGGGGACCAGGCGAAATGTCCCCACGAGGAGAGATCATCATCATCATCACCATCATCATCACCATCATCACCACCACCATCATCACCATCACCACCACCATCATCACCATCACCACCGTCATTACCACCACCATCATCATCACCATCATCATCACCATCACCACCGTCATCACCATCATCATCATCACCATCATCACCACGATCATCATCATCACCATCATCACCACCATCATCATCACCACCATCATCATCACCACCATCACATCATCATCACCATCATCACATCACCACCATCATCATCACCACCATCATCATCATCACCATCATCACCATCATTATCATCATCATCACCTTCACCACCATCACCATCATCATCATCATCATCACCATCATCACCACCATCATCGTTACCACCATCATCATCATCATCATCATCACCATCACCACCATCATCATCACCATCATCACCATCATTATCATCATCATCACCTTCACCACCATCATCATCATCACCACCATCATCACCATC
>JAFBJR010000504.1:84014-151514 GCA_016785285.1 Brachirus orientalis | reverse complement strand
CGTCTTCCAGGAGCTTCTCTGAGGCGCTGCAGCCCGACTCCATGGACAAACGCTTGCGATGGACGTCATCACCACAAGCTGCTGCCAGCTCTTCGTCTTCATCATCATCATGATCTTCATCAGCATGTGGATCCTCCTCCTCATCCCCCACAGTGATGTCATCGCGACCTTTAACCTGTGAGAGAAGCTCCTTCTCAGGTAAGGGAGGGGCGAGAGAGGACGGTGGTGAGGAGGGGCAAGGGGAGGGCGGGTCAGGGAGGCGGGGACATAGCGCCCCCCCGGTGATGTCAGGGACTACAATGATCTGCTCACTGCACACACACACACACACACACACACACACACACACACACATGAAAACAGTAATGTGTTATAATACACAAACAGAAACAATGACATCATCACATGACCTTGGACCAATCAGAACTCACCGCTCAAACTTCTCAATGAGTGACAGGACACATGTGGGGGAGCCGGTGCCATCGGCGCAGGTGGGCGAACCACGCCCCCCTCTGGGATCTGATGGGAGTGGTCTACATGGCGGAAGAGGAGGGAGGGGCTTCCCAGGAACCCTGGGTCGTGGTTGAGACAGCGCCGCCTGCTGAAGGTGGGGGGGCTTCGGAGGGACTGTCGAGGGCAGGGTCATAGGTCAGTCAGTGATGTCATCACCGTCTATGACATTTAAATAAATGTTTAAATGTGAATAAAGTGTTTTACCCTGAGGTTTGGGCCCAGGAGGGGGCGCTCTGCTCCTACTCAGTGGAGTTAATTCTGGCGGTCCCGGCTCATTCGCTGAGCTCTGCTGCTCCATTTCCAGAGCCCCTCCCTCCAGGGAGGTGGGGCCTGAGGGAGAGGAGATGGGCCCGGGGTCAGAGGTCAGCTGCTGTGGAGTGTCAGCATCCAGCGCCACCTGTTGACCACACGGCGAACAGGACGGCTCCAGAGGAAGACTCTTAGTCAGCAGGCTGGGACTGGAGGAGGAAGAGGGACCTGGGGGCGGGGACAAATCACAATGCTGAAAGTCCACGTCCATACAGTGACAGAGCACAACACGGGACAAGGTGCCGAGACACATGTACAAACTCATGTTAGGCACCCATGTACTAAAATCTAAAGATAAAGATAAGATAAAGACATGTTCACGTCTTTATCTCACTGTTAGTCAGACTTTTCCAACAGGAAACTGGAGTTTGTAAACCACTCACTCTCCCACACCAAAGTCCAAACTGGAGTTGTCGATCCACTTCTGCCTCCATCACTAGGTTCAAATGTCTTATTTTGTGAGTTCGGCTTTTGAAATATTTCGTTCAGATTTTCCTCAGTGACACAAAGTGACCACACGAGGCAGCAGTAGACCAGCAGCTCCTGTGTCCCTGTGAGCTAAAATCACTGGTTTTCTCTATGGACTTTGGTGTGGGAGAGTGAGTGGTTTACAAACTTCACTTTCCTGTTGGAAAGGTCTGTCTAACAGTGAGATAAAGATGTGAACATGTTCTGAAGACATCGTGGACTTAAAATGACGTAGAGTGTAGTACTTGAGTCTTTTGTTAAGAGGATAAATCAGTTTTTCCTTGAGTATCTGTGAACATCCATGTTTCCAGTTTCAGCCTGGCTCTCAGCAGCAGGGGGCGCTGTATGGCACATATTAGCTGCGTGTTGGCATTATAAGGACCTGAACTATGCCTTTAACATGTCAGCTGTGCTGCAGCACACACACACACACACACACAGATGCAGCAGCAGAGAATGAACCGGGTTGTACAGATGCTGAAGATTCTAAAATGGTTCTGGGTCTGGATCTGAAGAGTCCAGATTATACCGGGGGCCAAGATGTGTGTGTGTAAAAATCGTCTTATTCATACAGAGTGAGGACATTTTGTCTGGTCCACACATTTTAAAGGGCTTTTTCAGGGTTAAGACCTGATTTTAGGGTAAAGGACTAGGTCATGCATTATGTCTGTGAGGGTCCTCGCTATGAATGAAGCACAAACATGTGTGTGTGTGTGTAGGGGGCGTGTCCAACGCTGCAGACAGATGATTTGGGACACCAGCCTCCGTGTCTCACACACACACACACAGCCTGATGTTCGAGTGTGTATTGATCAGTTAAATGTCACACGGATCAATAACAGCCAGATGTTACGCACAGATGTGTCACGTGACCTCAGCAGCAGACGCAGTCTCATGTAGTCACATTACCCTACATTCACTGCGGCGAGATGTCGGTCAGTGTGTGCGCGTGCACGACAGACCGCGCGCGTATCCCATTCCCAACCCCCCGTCCCTGTCAGTGTGTGTGTGTGCGTGTGTGCGCGCGTGTGCGTGTGTCTCACCTCTGCTTCTGTCCATGTACATCGCACAACAAAATACAAATCCGGTCATTAAAGACAAATGTTGGTAGAGAGAGAGCGGCTCTCTCTCTCCCGGTGCACCGCTGGAAACACACACACACACACACACACACACACTCTCTCACACACACACTCACTCACTCGTTCACCGCGACACACGGACCCACGGACCGGACCGGACCGGACCCACCGTCTCTCTCTCACACACACACTCACACCGCAGAGCCGCAGATAAGTAGGTTAGATCCGCTCGGTTTGGTTCAGTGGGCAGCCCGGTGTGTGAGCGGCGGGCGGGGGCTGAGTGAGGGGGAGAGAGGGAGAGAGAGAGAGAGAGAGAGAGAGAGAGATGCTCTGTCTGCGCTCTTCCTCTCCCTCTCTCTCCTCCATATTGGTTTCCATGACAACGGATTTGAGAAAGAGGGAGAGCAGTGGAGAGATGTGTGAAGGTTATTAAATTATATACTTTAGAGATCTGGTCTGGTCTGGTCTCTCTGGTCCATTCTGGTCTGGTCTTATCTGGTGTTGTCTGGTCTGGTCCAGCCTATGATTTTGTCTGGACTGGTTTTATTGGTCTGATCTGGTCCTTCCTGGTCTGGTCTGGTCTCTCTGGTTTGGTCTGGACTGGATGTAGTGGTCTGATCTGGTCTCTCTGGTTTGGTCTGGACTGGTTTTAGTGGTCTGATCTGGTCTCTCTGGTTCGGTCTGGACTGGTTTTAGTGGTCTGATCTGGTCTCTCTGGTTCGGTCTGGACTGGTTTTAGTGGTCTGATCTGGTCTCTCTGGTTCAGTCTGGACTGCTTTTAGTGGTCTGATCTGGTCTCTCTGGTTTGGTTCGGACTGGTTTTTGTGGTCTGATCTGGTCTCTCTGGTTTGGTCTGGACTGGTTTTTGTGGTCTGATCCGGTCTCTCTGGTTCGGTCTGGACTGGATGTAGTGGTCTGATCTGGTCTCTCTGGTTCAGTCTGGACTGCTTTTAGTGGTCTGATCTGGTCTCTCTGGTTCAGTCTGGACTGCTTTTAGTGGTCTGATCTGGTCTCTCTGGTTCAGTCTGGACTGCTTTTAGTGGTCTGATCTGGTCTCTCTGGTTCAGTCTGGACTGCTTTTAGTGGTCTGATCTGGTCTCTCTGGTTCAGTCTGGACTGCTTTTAGTGGTCTGATCTGGTCTCTCTGGTTCAGTCTGGACTGCTTTTAGTGGTCTGATCTGGTCTCTCTGGTTCAGTCTGGACTGCTTTTAGTGGTCTGATCTGGTCTCTCTGGTTCAGTCTGGACTGCTTTTAGTGGTCTGATCTGGTCTCTCTGGTTCAGTCTGGACTGCTTTTAGTGGTCTGATCTGGTCTTCAAGAAATTCAACTAAGTCCAGTTGCCTTTTTTTTTTTGACTGGTTTTAGTGGTCTGATCTGGTCTCTCTGGTTCAGTCTGGACTGGTTTTAGTGGTCTGATCTGGTCTCTCTGGTTTGGTCTGGACTGGTTTTAGTGGTCTGATCTGGTCTGTGAAGATTCTCAGTCATCCAGGTCATGGTATCCAAAGTATCCAAAAAAAAAAAGGCAACTGGACTTAGTTGAATTTCTTGAAGACGTTTCGCCTCTCACCCAAGAGGCTTCTTCAGTTCTGCTTGACTGGTGGAGAGTCTGGGACTTATAAACTCTGTCAGGTTCTTGGTCCATGGGGTGTGGTTTGGACAGGAAGGGGGTGTGAGTTGTTAGCTAAAAGGTTAGATGAGTCGTTAGTTATTGGCTCAGGTGAAACTAAAACAGACAATAGCCAATAACTAACGACCCTTTGACGACCTAACGACTCTTCTAACCTTTTAGTTAACAACTCACAACCCCTTTCCTATCCAAACCACACCCCATGGACCAAGAACCTGACAGAGTTTATAAGTCCCAGACTCTCCACCAGTCAAACAGAACTGAAGAAGCCTCTTGGATGAGAGGCGAAATGTCTTCAAGAAATTCAACTAAGTCCAGTTGCCTTTTTTTTTTTTTACTACACTTTGGGTCTGATCTGGTCTCTCTGGTTCAGTCTGGACTGGTTTCAGTGGTCTGATCTGGGTTTGACCTTGTTTCATCGTACACAGATGTCGTAAAGAACCTGTTGACGTTGTTTCCAACATTGTTCAACTTTTGTTCTTTCATTTGTTTTAAAGGATGAATGTCATCAAACATCTGTGCTAACATCCATGCTAACATCCATGCCAACATCCGTGCTAACATCCATGCTAACATCCATGCTAACGTCCATGCTAACATCCATGCCAACATCTGTGCCAACATCTGTGCCAACATCCATGCCAACATCCGTGCTAACATCCATGCTAGCGTCCATGCCAACATCCATGCTAACATCCGTGCTAACATCCATGCTAACGTCCATGCTAACATCCATGCCAACATCCGTGCTAACATCCATGCTAACAGCATTGTGCCCAAATAAATAAAAGATTTTTGACATTAAGGATAATTTTAAACTCTAAGAATCTTTTAGTTGTTACAATTTAAAGACGTAAATGTTGTGAACATGAGCAACATCTTCTGGCGTCTTTTATTTACCAAAAAGTCGGAATTTATTGTCGATGCTTTAGTGAAAACACCGACACAGCTGAGATGTTTGGACTCACCTGTCCTGCAGGAGGCGCTCAGGTGCCACAGGAACCCGGTGGTGTTACAGTGAGAGGACAGGGAGGCATGTGGACATCTGGACAAAGGTCAGCATTTGTTCTGCTCTGGTGAGGCTTTTATTCTGAAAGTCCGGGACTTCCTGCCGACATCAGCTGCAGCCATGTGGAGCTCGATCGCCCTCCCCCTCTCCCTCCCACATCTTCCCCGCTTCCTGTCCTTCACTGGTTCAGACTGCACTCGTCTTCTGTCCACGTCTGTCCACGTCTGTCCATGTCTGTCCGTTTGTCTTCGCACTGATCCCAGGACAGACACAGAAGTGCTGACTCAGCTTGACATCTGCCGAGTCGCCGTCGTCCTCCTGCGGCTCCAGAAGGACGTTTGAGGACTCGTCCGCCGTCATCACCCCATCCTGTCCACAAAGAGACAGAGAGAGAGAGAGAGAGAGACAGCCTCAGCTGCTTGTGTGAATCAGAGCTCAGTCTGAGACCTTGACTCCTCCTCCAGAGTCCAGACATCTGACCCCAGTCCAGCGTCCCTGCTCCTCCTCTTCCTCCTCTTCCTCCTCCTCCTCCTCTTCTCCAGTTCTCATTTTCTCTCTCTGTTTTTTTGGGGATGAATTTTGACTCGTCCTTCCACAAATTAGACTCCACTTTATAACCATAAGGTGCATCACTTGTCCAAATGTCCAAATAAGACATTTGACTCGTCCTTGTTAAACTTGTCCCAACATCAGGTTTGTCCACAGGTGGCGTCCTCCTCGTGGTGGACATTAGACTTGTCCCGACGGTAACATTGGACTCGTCCACACACGTGTGATGTCAGTGTAAAGACTAACATGATCATGTTTACAAGTGTGAGGTCAAAGGTCAGACATGAGGTCACATGACGACAGTGTTTCCGTTTAAATCTCAAACTTTATTGACAATAAAAACACTGTGTGAAACACTGTGACTCCGCCTCCGGGACGTCGCTGCGTCAGTGAGTCTCCGAGCGTCGACTCCTCAGACTGTAACGAGGCTGAGGTCAGCACACAGCAGAGGTCAGAGGTCAGAGGTCACACATACACACCTGAAACACCTGCCAGACTAATGACATCACAACAGGACGCTGATCATTAACCAATAATCGATAATCACGTGTCGTCTACCTTGTTGTCCTCCACCAGGATACTGTACACTAGAGGAGAGGGGCGGGGCCTGCTGTGGGGCCGGCCTGGACTGACTGAGGCATCGTGGGTAGTGAGTGACAACAGGGCGGAGTCTGTCGTCTGTAACCCTGCAGTTCACACACACACACACACACACATACACAGGGTCATGTGACATGTACGTGGTCATGTGACATCAGTGACATCATCACAGATACTGACCAGACTGAGACAGGTGAGACAGGTGAGACAGGTGCGTGCTGTCCTCCTGTGTCCTCCTCAGCTGCTCCTCTCTTCGTCTCCGCCGCTCTGACCTCTGGTGGACACGTCGCGTCACAGCGAGGACAGAGTCGTCCTCCTCGGCGTCCTTCACCGTCCCCCGTGTGTCAGAGAGACGCTCTGCAGAGAGACAGACGGACATTGTCAGCTGCGGCGTCTGTCTGCTCCAGCAGGGGCAGCGGTGTGACTGACCTGCTCGCTGCAGCGCCTCCTGCAGGCCGCGCTGCGTCTGCGCGAGCTGCTGCAGCAGCTGCAGACTCTGCTGCGCCGGGTCTTTGTAACGAAGACACACAAAGACGAGGACGCACACGCCCGCACACACTGTGACGTGCCGCAACACGCTAACGTACACACTGAGCCGCTCCTGAGACAGAGACAGACAGAGAGAGAGAGACAGCCAATCAGCAGCCTCAGAGCAGGGAGAGAGTGTGATGTCATCGTGATGTCACTCACCATGTCCTGATGATCGTCTGCGATGAACTGATGAATCTTTAACTCCAGGTAAAAATTTAAACACACCAGAGACAAGAGGGCCAACCTACACACACACACACACACACACGTTTGTGTAGCAGTCATACTGAGGACACTCATAGACACAATACATTCCCTCGTCCCTGACCCCTGACCCTGACCTAAACATTATTCTAACCCTAAAACCAGGTCCTAACCCTGAAAAGGCTCTGACAAAGTGAGGACCAGACAAAATGTCCTCACTCCCTGAGCTTGAGCGAGTGAGTGCGTCCTCACAAAGACACCCATACAAGAACGCACACACACACTGACAGCGTAGTAAAGTGAAGCCTCAGTAGGACAGTAACAGTCGTCCACCAGGGGGCGACTGTGACAACAGCACTTAATGGTCTCAGCTCTTCATCGGAAGAACATGATTCACATTTAAACAGCAGGGGCCAATCACATGGCCTGAACATTTATCACATGACGTGTGGGGCCATCATTGGTTGTTAAGGGGGTGGAGTTAACTGGCTCTGGACAACAAGAGGGCGGGGTTACTTGACTATGGATGGTAAGGGGACGGGGTTACCTGGCTTTGGAGTGTAGGGGGTGGGGTTACCTGGCTTTGGAGTGTAGGGGGGCGGGGTTACCTGGCTTTGGAGTGTAGGGGGCGGGGTTACTTGACTATGGATGGTAAGGGGGCGGGGTTACCTGGCTTTGGAGTGTAGGGGGTGGGGTTACCTGGCTCAGGAGTGTAGGGGGCGGGCTTACCTGCTTCAGTAGTGTAGGGGGCGGGATTACCTGCCTCAGGAGTGTAGGGGGCGGGGTTACCCACCTCAGGAGTGTAGGGGGCGGGATTACCTGCTTCAGTAGTGTAGGGGGCGGGGTTACCTGGCTCAGGAGTGTAGGGGCGGGGTTACCCGCCTCAGGAGTGTAGGGGGCGGGGTTACCCACCTCAGGAGTGTAGGGGGCGGGATTACCTGGCTCAGGAGTGTAGGGGGCGGGGTTACCTGGCTCTGGACGAGCGCTGCGTGGCAGTGAGCAGGAAGGCGGCGCAAAGTGCAGCAGCGTTGTAGCAGCAGGAGCTAACGCTGTGACACTCCATCAACAGGAAACTGTGCAGGAAAGAAACACTGTTAAAGAGCTCAGACAGCGCCACCTGCTGCTCTCTGGAGGAAGAACTGAGCTCAGAGAAGACTGCACGCAGACCTGGGAGACAGAGACAATCAACCATTATTTTACCCACGGTCTCTCAGGATGACAGTTCTTATTTTACCCTGAGTAGAGTCTCCTAGGTTGTAAGAGGTTATTTTACCCTCAGTAGAGTCTCTCAGGTTTCAGTGGTTATTTTACCCTCAGTAGAGTCTCCTAGGTTGTAAGAGGTTATTTTACCCTCAGTAGAGTCTCTCAATGTGAGTCTCAGCTCCTCTCCATTGGTCAGGATCTCCTGCTGTGCCTGCAAGGCAGCACTCTGGGACTCAATAAGCTCCTCAGCCATCTGCCTGGTGGACTGAAGCTGCTCAGCTACACCCGCTGAACTTTCTGTCAACCTGTTAACACAAACACACCAAACACCTGTGACAGGTGTAGTTTCTACAGGTGTAGTTTCCTTGTGACAGGTGTAGTTTCTACGGGTGTGGTTTCCTTGTGACAGGTGTAGTTTCTACAGGTGTAGTTTCTACGGGTGTGGTTTCTACATGTGTAGTTTCCTTGTGACAGGTGTAGTTTCTACAGGTGTGGTTTCCTTGTGACAGGTGTAGTTTCTACAGGTGTAGTTTCTACAGGTGTGGTTTTAGTTTCTACAGGTGTGGTTTCCCTGTGACAGGTGTAGTTTCTACAGGTGTGGTTTCCCTGTGACAGGTGTAGTTTCTACAGGTGTAGTTTCCTTGTGACAGGTGTAGTTTCTACAGGTGTGGTTTAGTTTCTACAGGTGTAGTTTCTACAGGTGTAGTTTCCTTGTGACAGGTGTAGTTTCTACAGGTGTGGTTTCCTTGTGACAGTTGTAGTTTCTACAGGTGTAGTTTCTACAGGTGTGGTTTCCTTGTGACAGGTGTAGTTTCTACAGGTGTAGTTTCTACAGGTGTAGTTTCCTTGTGACAGGTGTAGTTTCTACAGGTGTGGTTTCCTTGTGACAGGTGTAGTTTCTACAGGTGTAGTTTCTACATGTGTAGTTTCCTTGTGACAGGTGTAGTTTCTACAGGTGTAGTTTCTACAGGTGTAGTTTCTACAGGTGTAGTTTCTACGGGTGTGGTTTCTACATGTGTAGTTTCCTTGTGACAGGTGTAGTTTCTACAGGTGTGGTTTCCTTGTGACAGGTGTAGTTTCTACAGGTGTAGTTTCTACTGGTGTAGTTTACCTGTACATGGTGTTCTCAGCGCGGTTCTGCCAGGTCTCAGATTGCAGGAAGTGACAGATGGCGTGTGTGTGGGTGAAGAACTCTGTGTAGGTGTTGAAGGCCACAGCGTCCATCAGCCTTGTACACCTGCTGACCTCTGACCCCTCAGGGCATGATGGGAAATCCCTGCCAGAGCTGACCGAGAGGTCAGACAGGTCACAGGAGAGTTTAAAGACTCAACTTCAGAATTCAGAATTAGTAATTTTTGCTCATACACCAATCGGTGAATTTGTCATTACACACCAGTAGTGAACATGCACAAGCTCAGACACAGGAGCAGAGGGCAGCACTTACCAAAGTCCACAGAGAAAATCAACGATTTTACATCACAGCACACAGGAGTTGTTGATCCACTGCTGCCTCCATCACTAAGTTCAAATGACTTATTTTGTCAATTCGGCATTTGAAATCCTTCATTCAGGTTTAAATCAGTGACACAAAGTGACCACACGAGGCAGCAGTAGACCAGCAGCTCCTGTGTCCCTGTGAGCTAAAATCACTGGTTTTCTCTATGGACTTTGGTGTGGGAGAGTGAGTGGTTTACAAACTTCACTTTCCTGTTGGAAAAGTCTGTCTAACAGTGAGATAAAGTGACAGCAACACAAAATATGAACTTTTTATCTGAAAATAAATCTGTAATATCTGTAACTGCGGACTTTTCCTTTAAGTCTGTGTTCCACATTGCTATGAACCTGTTGCCAGGTTACAACAGTGACCTGTGTGTGTGTGTGTGTGTTACCTGCTCAGGTGACAGTGCGTGAACCTCAGCGCTATCCGTCCCTGACTCTCTGACGTCATGTCCTTGCAGCGCGTGTCCAGCTGTTCCAGTGCTCGTGCCCAACACTCTCCGTACCTGCTGTGAGCGGCGAGGCTCTGCACGCGCCGCAGCTGCATCCTGCCACGGTCCGAGTCCGGACCGAACCCGAGTTCGGTACCCGCGGAGAGTCCGAGCAGCAGCAGCAGCAGCAGCAGCGCGGCCTCACGAGCTGCCATGTTTACCTGTATGTGGTTCAGCCAATCACGGAGCTCCGTTTAAGTGGGTCACAGGTCATTAAGAGGTCACAGTCTCACGTTCGCTTGGCTCCCACTGCGGTGTGTGTGTGTGCGCGCGCGCGTCACTGTGACGTATGAAATGTTCCCACCTGTTGTCGTCTGAACTGACCGAGAGCCAGCAGGGGGCAGCACCTTCCTGTTTTTACTTAATGTTTTTATTCTGAAAAGTATCATCAGGTGACGTCATATTCTGTTTCTGGAGCTCCACCCCCACACGTCACAAACAGCTGACATTCGTTTATTAATGAAGTGAATCTCAAATCAAAAGCTGATCATTTGTCATGTGATCAGATCAGAATCTAATGTCATGTGTTTTGTTATCATTTTGGCCTGATCAATAACCTGATCATGTCCGTGTCACATGATCAGTGTGTGCGTGTGTGTGTGACACACGGAGACAAACACACTTCAGGGACACAAACGCTTTAGTTAGAAAGAAAAATAAGAAACAGTAAAAACTAGTAGCGTCTACAGCGACAGTATATTATTGAGCAGAATATTCATCTTCATCATCATCACACATCGTCATCATCATCGTCATCATCATCACTACGTCTAAAAACACAACATGGCTGCCGGCAAGACGCACACGATTATAGGCACTAAACTCTGGAACATGCAACATGGTGGCTGGTCACTGAGTCACTGAGTCATGGAGCGGGTCCGATCACAGGGGCAGCAGGCGGAGCCACGTGTACGCAGAGGGGCGGAGCCTCAGGCCTCAGTGTGACACCATCACTCAAAGGGGGCATGTTTTAAAATGCTGCGTCCATTTATGTACCGGGGTGATTGTTTACGAAGCGAACGGGATGTCGTCTTTTGACGTCTTTTGACGTCACTGTGATGACCCTGTAGATTTCCTCATACATGATCTACGACGTAGCCGTGACCTTAACCACAACATGACATAACGTGCTCGGCTTGCGTGACGTTGCCTCCTGCGTCTGCAGTGGCGGCTGCGTATGCAGGGTTTCGCCAGCAGGTGGAGCCTTCGAGTCGGACTCGCTGGAATGTGACGAGACGTTTCTAAAGTCCGCTCTGGACGAAGAGAAACATCGAAGTGCGTGTGTATGTTGTGGTGAAAATGTCCACTAGAGGGCAGTGCACAGGTGAAAACTTAGGTCTGACTTCTGTGTTATTGGATTCAAGCTGTTTTCACGATTTACTGTAACGGTAGTTAGCTTAGCATTAGCCCCAGGAGAGGAGTCACAGGTTACGTTTACTCGCGTTACTATCGCAAGTAAACAATAAACAATCGGTCGATCACAGTCTTTGTGCTCTTTGTGAACACAGCACAACATTACATTGGTGTCACCATGACAACCTACACACATGCCACGTGTTGTTTTTGTGGCGTCCCATGATGCATTTCTGTAAACCTGGGCGTGGTGAACCTCTACGTACGTGTGGTTCAGGTGTGAACTGTTCCAGACGTTAAACTGAGAGAGAGAGAGAGTGAAGAGTCGTTTAAAATAATAAATGAGGTTCTGTTCCGACATTAAAAAACGTCCTCTGAAAACAGAAACGACTTAAAATCAATCAAGACCCTGTACGAAGAATCTCTACGCTGGAAGAACAGACGTGAAAAACAGTCGCGTTTTTCTCCTCAAACAAACAAACGTCTGCTTCAGTGTTGAACCAACAGCTCATCAAATATTTACGTTAATAACGTTCATCACAAAAAAGGTAAAGGCTCATTTATGCTGTCTTTACGTTTGAAAAGAGAAACATTAGCACATCTGCCCATTCTGCTGAATGTCATATTTTTATTTCAGCCACTGAAGCCAAACGCTGCTTTTCTTCAGATTTAAGTGTTTAATCATTTACCAAACATCATTTTAAAATGATTCCTTCACCAGTTCTTAATATCAGCTGGAAATGTCGTCGCTACATTTGTCACAGTTTATGTTGTGATTTGGGTCCACATGTAGAAACACCGCACTAGGGGGCAGCACAGAGACGAGTGTTTCAGGCTGCGATGGAGGCTGAAAGAAAGAGGCTAGTGGAGAATTTACCAACTCACAAAACCTTTCCTCATATGTTGTCCAGCCGTAACTGCTAGCGCCCCCCCATGGTTTCAGGTAGTACTGTTCTGTGCGTTTGTGCGTTTACTGCTACACTGCTACACGCATTTGTCTTCCGTGAGCTAACGGATACCAGCCAAATTAACTCCGCCCCTTTCCATATCAAACACTGAGCACAAATGAGCCTTTACAGTTCAGAGGTCATGAATGTGATACACATCCAGTTGGCTACCTGTAGGGGGCAGTCTCGAGGCGAAGTGAAACGTTGCTGTTCTCCCTCCCAATTTGTTTTTGTTTATTGAGGGAAAACAATCAAGAAAAAAAAAAGGTGAGATATTTCCGAAACCAGTTTAAGGTGCAAACTGCTGCCCCACATCACCTCTGAGGCTTTCAGTCAAGGACTGGTTTCAGTAAGGGACTGTCAGTCAACAGGAGGACATCTATAGTCAGTTATTAGCAGGACTTTAAATAAGGGACCATCAGTCAATAATATCACTTTAAAGCTGTATAACAAAGACAAAACAATAAACTATCAAAATACGAAATAAAAAACAGATCAGGTTATATTTTCCGGAAGCAACGTTTCGTTCAGAGTAATGTGTTGTTAAGCGTTGGTTTTAGTTTTAATACTAACCCCCCTCCCCCACGGAGACTAGCGGGACACAACAGCTGCCTTTTGATTATATACACAAACACACTTTTTTTTGTCTTTTTTCCTTTCTTTCTTTGTTTTTTCCTAGAAAAAGACATGAACTCTCCTCCGTCTATTGCGGTCGGTTCTCTACTCCAGAACTTTACAGAGTCTCCAGACAGAATCATATGGAGCAGATGCTGCAACAGTTCTGACCAGCTCTGTCCGATCTGAAAACAGCGTAAAACCTCCGGGAACAGCCCGTTCCCGCTCCTTTCACACTGTCCATCTGTCTACATATCAGTCAGCCAGTCCGTGGTCCGATCCATCAGCTGACTCTTTCGCTGACAGCAGTCCGCGACTCTACAGTTTCCTCTCGGCTGGGGCGCGGGACTGCGGACTGGGGGACGATATCTCTGAGCTCCCTGCCCTCGCCTGCAGCCTCTGGCTCTGCCCGAAGCCTGGCCCGACCATCCGACCCAGGGACAACAACGACCCCGGCCCCGGTGGGAGGTCCAGAGGGTCCGGAGCTGGGGGGTCTGGAGGTGCTGTTCGACTCTCTGTTGTCCGATGCCATGTCCACCTCCCCTCTGTCTTCTGCCCGGACATCTTCCACACTGACTTCTCGGATCGGCGGCAGTCCTCGACCTGGCCGTGCAGTGCTCAAGTCTTGAGGCTGTTCACCCTGGTTCTGTTGAGCCGAGATCAGGTTGGTCCTCGTAAGGCTGGAAGGAGGCCGGTGGGGTGTGAGGTGCTGCATGTAAGGTCTAGTAAGCTGAGGGTGGGACTGGGGTTGAATCTGCTGAATATGTGGTTGTGCTTGGGACTGTGACAGGGGTTGATTTGGCCTAGACTGTCTGGGTTGTGGTCTGTGCTGAGTTTGGAGTTGATCATGTGAAAGGTACCTCGTCTGCAGTTGGGACTGTACTTGATGTCTGTACTGGGATTGAGGTTGAGTGTGGGTTCTGGACTGGGGTTGAGGTTGAGCTTGGGTGTGGGTTCTGGACTGGGGTTGAGGTTGAACTTGGGTGGGGGTTCTGGACTGGGGTTGAAGTTGAGTTTGGGTGGAAGTCCTTGATTGGGGTTGAGGTTGAGATGGAGTTCTGGACTGAGATTGAATTTGGGCTGGGGTCCTGCACTGGGGTTGAGTGTGGGCAGGGATTCTGGATTGGGATTGAGGTTGAGTTTGACCTGGGGTTCTGGACTGGGATTGAGTCTGAAGTTGGAGTGAAGTTCTGGACTGGGATTGAGGTTGAGTTTGGACCAGGGTTCTGGAGTGGGATTGAGTCTGAGGTTGGACTGTGGTTCTTGACTGGGGTTGAGGTTGAATGTGGACCATGGTTCTGGACTGGGATGGAGGTTGGGTTTGGGCTAGGGTTCGAGACTGAGATAGAGACTGAATGTGGGTGGGTGTTCTGGACTGGGATGAAGGTTGAGTTTGGATGGGTGTTCTGGACTGGGATGGAAGTTGAGTTTGGGTGGGTGTTCTGGACTGGGATGGAAGTTGGGTTTGGGTTGGGGTTCTGGACTGGGATGGAGGTTGGTTTTGGGTTGGGGTTCTGGACTGGGATGGAGACTGGATTTGGGTGGGTGTTCTGGGCTGGGAGGGAGACTGAGTAGGGTTGGGGGTCCTGGACTGGGATGGAGACTGGGTTTGGGTGGGTGTCCTGGGCTGGGATGGAGATTGGGTTTGGGTGGGTGTCCTGGACTGGGATGGAGACTGAGTTTGGGTGGGGGTCCTGGACTGGGATGGAGGTTGTGTTTGGGTGGAGGTCCTAGACTGGGATGAAGGTTGAGTGTAGGTAGGTGTCCTGGACTGGGGTTGAGTTTGGGCAGGGGTTCTGGACTGGGATTGAGTCTGAAGTTGAACTGAGGTACTGGACTGGGGTTGGAGTTGCGAATGCAGTGCGTGTTGGGGCTGGACTTGAGACTGTTGTCTGATTTGGCTCTGGGGTTGAGGCGGATTCCTGGGCATGGTTTCAGGTTGGGGAGCTCTGGGGGATTGGCTCTGTGGATGTTGATGTTGTGTGTGAGGTGGATGAACATGCAGAGTGGATGTGGACTGGGAAGGGTGAGAGTGAGGTGGGGTATGCTGACCCTGAAGCTGGGTTTGGTGCTGGGCTGTGGAGCTGATAGGGTGTGACTGGGCCTTTTGGGATGCCTGGAGCTGGGGATGAAAGGGTGCAGGGTATGAAGGCTGGATTTGGGGCTGACTTTGAGACTGGGTCTGGGGGTTTAGTTGGGGTTGGGGTTTGACCTGGTGCTGTGGTTGAGGGGAAGGATGCTGTGGTTCAGGCAAAGACTGAGGCACAGCTTTGGACTGTGGTCTGGAGGGGGCTTGCTGGGTGTGCTGTGATTGTTGGGTGACAAACTGTGGCAAAGTCTGGGTCTGAGTTTCAGCCCTGGACTGACTGGAGGGTCCTGGGGGTCCAGAGGCTGAAGAAGGATGAGGAGGAGGCTGATCCACAATGGAGGAAGAAGACTGTTGGTGGCGATGATGATGATGGTGGTGGTGGTGGTGGTGGTGTTTGTGAGGAGATCGGTCCTTCCTTTTGTGACTTTTAGATGGGCTAATGCTAGTGCTACTGCTGCTGCTAATGCTACTCCTTCCTCTTCCTCCCTCTCCTTTATCACCTATGTCTTCACCCACCTCCCCCTCCTGGCTTCCTCCTTCTCCTGCTGCTGTTTTCTCCCGGTGCTTCCTTCCTTTATGGGCCTTGTGTCTGTGTGATTGGCTTTCACCTGAAGCACTGGGCTGGCTCTGGCTCTGGCTCTGCTCAGAGGAAGTGGGCTGAGATTCAGAGGTTTGAGCTCCCTCTCCTGTCCCACCCTCCCCCTCTATAGTATCTTTCTTTTCAGTGTCTGTTGTCGTAGCCGCTGGAGTTTGAACACTCTCTCTCTCCTCCAGTGTCTCTCTTGTCTTGCGTTTTTTGATTGGCAGAGCTGTTTCCTGGACAACAGGTTTGGTGGAAGACTCCTTGGCTGCTCTGCGTTTGGCTTCAGCAGCTAAGATGGCCGCTGCGGCGTAGCTCCCGGCCGTGGAGCTAGTGGAGGTCGATGTGGACGAGGTGGACGCCGCGGCAGCTGTTGAAGCTGCTGAAGCAGAGGCAGGTTTCCTGCCCCGTTTCTTTGGGGCAGTCTGTGGTGGAGGCGGCAGTTCCGGTTCCAATTTTCTCTTTCTACCGGGACGGGACTTAGGCACCAGGGAAGGAGACGCCACCTGCAGGAGAGTTAAAAATCAACATTAACAGCATTAGCATTAAACAATCACAATAAAATACAAGATATGTAAATAAAAGCTAAAAGCTGCAGGACTCCAAACTGCTAGCAAAGTTTGCTAGTATTTTATGACCTCTTACAGACTGGTTGTACCTTTGAGGCTATAGAGGTGGTGCCGGTGGACGACTCAGCCTTGCTGAAGGGCATCTTGACCAGCAGTTTGCCCGGAGTTTTTTCAACCACACGCTTCATGGCCACGCCCTCTGTAGCTTGTCGCATCTTCCCACTGCCTGCACGGAAGATAAGTCCACATAAAAACATTAAGGAAGTCAGAAGCAAGTTCTGTTCACTGTCCAATTCATGACCCCAGCTGACCAGAGTACCTTTGGGCCGCCCACGGCCTCGCCCAGGTGGTTTCACCACCTTCGTTTTTATGGGGGGACGTTTCTCGCGGCGGGAGGGGCTTCCTCGCCCAGTGACGGTGAAATCAAAATCATTTGGGTCAGTTGTTGTGTCACCGACCTTCTGGAAATAGGCGATGAGTTCCACCTTGGAGCGAAAGGCTTTTCCTTCCGAACTAAAGAGACAGAAACAAAGAGACGTCAACACTGAAACGGTCATCGTCTGCTCATGGAGCGCAGCACCAGCAGGGGGCGGCATGTACTTGATCAAGTAGACATCAAACTTTCCCGCCGAGCGTCCCGACTTCCTCTGTTTGAGTTTGCGTGTCCAGCCTTCGGGCAGCGTTGGGTCGTCCCACAGAGGCCCGCGGTCCCGGATGATTGACCGCCGCTGCCTGGGGGAACCCGCAGACTCACTGCCACCTGCAGATTCTGACCCTGCTGCTGAGGCCGGGTCTGAGGGCCCTGCTCCTGGATCCACCCCCTGCGGGAGGCGGGACATATAACAACAACGACTAGTGTTACTGTGTGTTTACACGATCAGGTCACATGCAGATTCAAAGTTGCTAATTTCAGTCAGGGAAATAAAAATCACGTGAATCCCACGACACAAAATGTGCATGTTTGCTTCAGTGCGTCCTCACAAATGTGAAATGATTTTTCTTGTCGCGTTTCCTGCTGGACTCCGGTCACTGGATTACTTAAGTCCTCCATCAAGATATTGGGAGAATCTCATGATTTCACAACATCCTGTCACATGATTAAAGATCAGGAATTGTGTGAAGATGTGATGCCACTGTGCTTTACCTGGCTCGGTGGCTCCGCCCCCATCCGTGACCCAGCTGTCGAGGGTGTGGCCGATGATGAGGTCTCAGCCCCCCGGTCGGCATGGCGACGCTCCTTTCGGGTCTTCTTGGTCTTAGAGTGAGAGCGGTCTCTGGTGGAGAGCTGGGGTTCGACAGGTCGCTCCTCACCTTCATCACCCTCCTCCCTGTGGATGACATCATACCTTTTCACATGACATCATGCTTAAAAAAAAAAACCCTCAGTGATGTAGAAGATCATGTGACTTGATCACATGGACACGTTCTTCCACCACTCATCACTGTAAAAACTCACCACTTCACACACATCAGTATTAAAAGGTAACGCTCAACACACAGACACAAGTCATTCACCACTTCATATCACTGTAAAAGGTAACGCTCAACACACAGACACAGTCATTCACCACTTCATATCACTGTAAAAAGTAACGCTCAACACACAGACACAATCATTCACCACTTCATATCACTGTAAAAGGTAACGCTCAACACACAGACACAGTCATTCACCACTTCATATCACTGTAAAAGGTAACGCTCAACACACAGACACAGTCATTCACCACTTCATATCACTGTAAAAAGTAACGCTCAACACACAGACACAAGTCATTCACCACTTCATACACATCACTGTAAAAAGTAACACTCAACACACAGACGCAGGTGATTCACCATTTCATACACATCACTTTAAAAAGTAACACTCAACAAGCAGTCACCACTTCATATCACTGTAAAAGGTAACGCTCAACACACAGACACAATCATTCACCACTTCATATCACTGTAAAAAGTAACACTCAACACACAGACACAAGTCATTCATCACTTCATATCACTGTAAAAGGTAACGCTCAACACACAGACACAGTCATTCACCACTTCATATCACTGTAAAAAGTAACGCTCAACACACAGACACAAGTCATTCACCACTTCATATCACTGTAAAAAGTAACGCTCAACACACAGACGCAGGTGATTCACCATTTCATACACACAGTTGTTAAAATAACACTCAACAAAGATGTAGTTTTTCACCTAAAATTAACACTAGTTATTCACCACTTCATACATATCAGTGTAAAAAAGTAACACTCAACACGCAAACGCAAGTCATTCACCACTTCATACTTTTATTAAAAGTTACATTTATGAACATTCAAACAAGTTTTCTGTAAAAGAGCCAAACACACAAACATAGTTATAAAGATGTCGTATGAAAATGTTAACTGTCGTAAAACTAGAACGCTTTGTGTCGGAAATAACGTTTAATCGATTAATGGGACATTTCAGGTTTTTCGAAGTGTACGTTGTAGGGGGGTCTGACCAAGAAGCCGGTGTGGAACATGGACTGGATTCAGAAAATATGCGAAGAATTTTCTGTTGACACGTGATGATGAACACAGAGGGAGAGTGTGACATGTGTATGTGTGTAGTACGTTTGTGGGTCTGTTTATGTGTGTGTGTTGGGGGGCGTATGCCAGCGAGCGTGTGTGAGTGGAATATGATAGTGTGTGTGTGCGAGGTTAACTCGGGTTAACTGATCCGCCTCTCTCCCTCTCTCTCTCCTCACATGAAAACATTGTGTGTTTGCTAACCAGCTAGCTTCCGTTACCTCGCTGCCTGTGTGACGGCGGCGGGTGGACACTCCGCCGGTGACCGGGACTGTGATGTTTGTGTCGGACACGGTCGCTCTGACTTTCTGGGCAGTTGTGTGGAAGTCAGTGCGGCCTGGCGGAGCTCGGAGAACGGGCTAAGCTAAAGCTAAGCTCCGGCTACAACAGCTTGAGTACACACTTAGCTCTAAGTTGGTGACGTATTCCCGCTAACCCCGCTCCACCGCGACAGGCCGCGGAGAAAACCAACGCTCTTGAACTGGAATAAAACGCACGACAGAAAAAGGTGCGCGGCAGGAGGCGGCGACAGAAGCGGCGCGTTACCGGAGGATAAATGTAAAGATCTCACTTACAGTCTCTCCTGTCCGCTCTCCACGGCGGCCATTTTTATTTAAATAAATAATTTTATATTAAAAAAAGCCACCAAACATCTCTGCTCCCTCTGCTGCACCCCGCCCCCTCCGACTCCATTTCCAACCGCCGTCACTCTCCAAACACCGCGAGATCTGCGACCACAAGAGGTCATCGCTGTCATTACAGCGCAGGGGCGGCGTAATCCCGCGAGATGTGACAGGCCCGACACTGTCAGACTGAGGCGTTCATAGCCGGCTCGGAAATCAGCCCGATTGTTTGCATGACGAAGAAAGTGAAAGGAAAGAGTATGGTTTAGTATTTGATGTAATACCAGCACGTGATTTGTAATGTAATGACAAGAACGTTTTTGCTAAATAGTTTGCTAAATAGACTCAATCTAAAGGTACACAATGTTATCACAGATTTGTATGATACATTTACAAATTCTCACTGTTAACATTATCAGAACATTGACTGGAAAAATGATGTGGACTTACCATCACAAATATATCGTGAAAGTTTTAATTTAAGATAGTAATTATCTTAGATAAAACATTTAATTTTACCAACAAACCTCTTTCCTAAAAGTATTTTATTTATTTTGAGGAAAAGACACAGAAAAAATAAATATTTTCTTCTTATTTTGATTTGTAAAAATGTTAAATATGTACATATTGAATTAATATATCTTCTATGAAACATCGATGGATTATCTGAACACCATGTCATAAATATTTACTGCTACAGACCTTTATTTTGGTGGACCGGGCACCGGAAACGATCAGCGGATGTAGTTGAAACCGTGACCATGTGACTTAGCAGCGAAGTTCACAAGCGACGTGTGTGTAGTCGTGAGCGGTTGCTTCCGGACTCTGAAGAGACGGACTGAACCCAGGTCCCGGTGTAAACACACTCACACACACACACACACACACACTCTCTGACAGACAGACAGACAGGTGGCTGTTAGCCGTTAGCCTGTTAGCTCCTCAGTGTAAGATGTCGGGCTCAGACCCGAGGACAGCCTTCCTCTTCTCGCTTCCCTCCTCTGTTCTCTGGGAATTCTACCGGGTTATGGACGGACTGTCAGACCTGGACTGGACCCGCTTCGGTGAGTCAGAACCTGGAACAGAACTGAGCTAATGGTTAACATGGATGTGAATGAGAGGGCGTGTCTGTTTGTTTACCTGTCTGTTTACCTGTCTGTCTGTTTGTGTTGTAAAGATATAAACATATATATTTAGTGTAATTGAGGAGGGAATAACTGATCAACAGCTTCACAGGATCAATAAATCTGTGTGTCTCTGTCTAATTGTCTCTCTCTGACTCTGTCTCTGTCTCATAGCGTCAGAAGTCCTCAGGGATCAGACCAGCGTCCGACTGGCTGAGAGGAAAGAGCGGCGGACCGACTGGGTGATGAACCAATGGGAGAACAGGAACGGTAGAGTGGGAGAGTTGATTGAGCTGCTGGAGCGTCTGCAGCTGCTCCGCCCCCGTGACATCATCCTTGGCTGTGAGTTGACCTCTGATGAGCCCTGACATTTGTTGACCACTGACCCCTGACGTCCTGTTTCTGTCTTCAGATGTGTCCAGTCTGATGTCAGTATCCTATCCCCCGGTCCTGCCTCCGGTCCCGCCTCCGGTCCTGCCTCCTCCTCCTCCTTATCAGCCTCCCATCTCTCTGCATCCAGAATCATTCAAAACCATGCCCACATTAAGCACCTGCATGACAGGTACAAACAAGATCCTCACAACTGTGATGGTCCATGATGTCCATGATCCATGATGTCAGCTGTGATGATGTCAGCTGTGATGTCACCTGACTGTCAGTTGTGATGTCAGCTGTGATGTCACCTGACATGATGTCAGCTGTGATGTCACCTGACCGTCAGCTGTGATGTCACCTGACCGTCAGCTGTGATGTCACCTGACATCATGTCAGCTGTGATGTCACCTGACCGTCAGCTGTGATGTCACCTGACATCATGTCAGCTGTGATGTCACCTGACCGTCAGCTGTGATGTCACCTGACATCATGTCAGCTGTGATGTCACCTGACCGTCAGCTGTGATGTCACCTGACATCATGTCAGCTGTGATGTCACCTGACCGTCAGCTGTGATGTCACCTGACATCATGTCAGCTGTGATGTCACCTGACCGTCAGCTGTGATGTCACCTGACATCATGTCAGCTGTGATGTCACCTGACCGTCAGCTGTGATGTCACCTGACATCATGTCAGCTGTGATGTCACCTGACCGTCAGCTGTGATGTCACCTGACATCATGTCAGCTGTGATGTCACCTGACCGTCAGCTGTGATGTCACCTGACATCATGTCAGCTGTGATGTCACCTGACCGTCAGCTGTGATGTCACCTGACATCATGTCAGCTGTGATGTCACCTGACCGTCAGCTGTGATGTCACCTGACATCATGTCAGCTGTGATGTCACCTGACCGTCAGCTGTGATGTCACCTGACATCATGTCAGCTGTGATGTCACCTGACCGTCAGCTGTGATGTCACCTGACATCATGTCAGCTGTGATGTCACCTGACCGTCAGCTGTGATGTCACCTGACATCATGTCAGCTGTGATGTCACCTGACCGTCAGCTGTGATGTCACCTGACATCATGTCAGCTGTGATGTCACCTGACCGTCAGCTGTGATGTCACCTGACATCATGTCAGCTGTGATGTCACCTGACCGTCAGCTGTGATGTCACCTGACATCATGTCAGCTGTGATGATGTCAGCTGTGATGTCACCTGACTGTCAGCTGTGATGTTACCTGACTGTCAGCTGTGATGTCACCTGACCGTCAGCTGTGATGTCACCTGACATGATGTCAGCTGTGATGATGTCAGCTGTGATGTCACCTGACATGATGTCAGCTGTGATGATGTCAGCTGTGATGTCACCTGACATGATGTCACCTGACTGTCAGCTGTGATGTCACCTGACATGATGTCACCTGACTGTCAGCTGTGATGTTACCTGACTGTGATGTCACACAGTGACACTCTATTTAAACTGTAACAAAGATGCTGCTCTGCCACCTGTTGGCTGCTTTGTGAACTGCTGCTCTTCTCTCTTCAGAAGACAGAGGAGGAGGAGGAGGAAGACCGTTGCCTGGACCTGCCCCGCCCCCCTCCACCCTGCTGTCTAAGCCCCACCCACACCCTCAGGTAAAGCAAACACACACAGTTGCGTTGTAATGATATCAGGGTGTCCACGGGGTCATAAAGTCTGAAAAAGGTTCAAATACAATGATCTTAAAAAGGTCTTCAATAAAAAAATGATGAACGTTACTTTAATTGAGTTATAAAGTTTTGTCTCTATTTTATGTTCGATTTACACTGTGTTATAACAACAGAACAAAATGGAACTAATAAATACTAACATCAATATGCTGATAAATAAAATTCACTTTTTAAATAATTTTGGGATTTTGATTTCTCTTCATATGCTTCTTACTTTTTTGCTAGTATGGACATGATTCATTCATTCATTCATTCATGATGGTCTTAAAAATCTTAAACTTGTACTATAACCATCTTGTCCTCAGAGCGTCGTCCCACTGAAGTCTTGTGATGGCGGTGGAGGTGGAGACAGGGTGATGCACTGGTCGTATGAAGAGGTGCATGCTGGGACAAACGGGTTCTCTCCCTCCCTACAGGTGGGCGAGGGGGGCTTTGGCGTGGTTTACAGAGCAACCATTAGAAACACGGACTTTGCCGTCAAGAGACTGAAACAGGTTGGCCAATCAGAGCACAGACTTGTTTAAATAATGTTGAGTCACAGGAAACAGCTGTTGTTGATGATGATGATGATGCTGAGTCGTCATTGTAGGACTGTTTGTTGGAATGGACTAAGCTGAAGGAGACATTTCACACTGAAGTGGAGAAACTGTCCAGGTAAGTGACATCATCACCTGATCAGACTTTTCAAAATAAAAGTTCCTGGACGAGTTCTCTGGACAGATTGTCTGTCTGTGGTGCGTTCAGGTTCCGACATCCAAACATCATTGACCTTCTGGGCGTCAGTGAAGGAGGAGGATCAGTGTGTTTGATCTACAGCTACATGGAGAAGAGGTCACTGGAGGAGCAGCTGCACAGAGTAACACACACACACACACACACACACACACACTGATCCCGAGTGTGTCAGTGTGTGTTTCATTTGTTTGTGTGTGTGTGTGTGTGTGTAGGAGTGTGGCGCCCTCTCCTGGTCTCACAGACTCAGCATTGTTGAAGGTGTTGCGTCAGCGTTGTCGTTCCTTCACTCGCCTCCCGACAGAAACACGTTGCTCATCCATGGAGATGTCAAGAGGTCAGTGTGACATCACACTCCGTCTCCTGTCACTCACCTCGTCTGTGGACACACTGATGTCACAGGTCCAGCTGTCTCCCTGTCTCCTCAGTTCAAACATCTTGTTGGACCGTCACCTCGTGGCGAAGCTGGCTGATTTTGGTCTGGCTCGGTTTGCGTGCGGCGGCGCGCCGAGACGCACGGTGGCTCAGACGGCGTCCGTGGGTAAAACGGAGACGGTCAGAGGGACGTTAGCGTACCTGCCGGACGAGTATGTGAGGAATGGAGAGCTGGGACCTGCTGTGGACGTCTACAGCTACGGAGTGGTGAGACGCCGTGTGTGTGTGTGTGTGACTGATTCAAACTAAACTTAAACAACTTCAACACAGAGAAAACAACTACTGAATAAAACATTTTTATTCAGAAATATTGATGTGTTGTTTTGAGCTCCATCTGTGTGTGTCAGGTGTTGTTAGAGGTGCTGACCGGTCGTCGAGCTCTGGACAGAGACGTGAAGACAGGAGACAGATACCTGGTGAGGACACACGGGCTTTGATCAAACTGTTGAAGTGAAACCAGTTTTTATCCTGGTGTGAAACAGTGTGAACAGGGCACCGCACTTTAAGCACAATATTAAATGTTCCTTTGCCAACAGTTAACTCAGTGTCATTCTGCTTCTGGTCCTGGTCCTGGTTGGGGTGTGTAGAAGGACCTGGTGGAGGAGGTTGCAGCAGGTCCAGCTGGTTCTTGTGCAGCAGCCTGGAGGAAACAGTTGGATCACCGGCTGATAACAGGTCTGTGTTTCTGATGAGGTTCAGGTCTGCCCTCCATGTTTAGGTCCGACTTCTACATTCTCCATTAGTTGTCTGCTGTGTCTACAGGGGGCGCTGAGGATCCAGTTGGCTGGATGGACATGGCGACTCTGGCCTGCAGCTGTTTAGACAAGAGGAGGAAGAAGAGACCGGCGATGAGTGAGGTCAGGAGGATCAGCCAAAAACCAGAGGGTTCACCTCAAAATCTCTTTACTTCACCTGTCAAATATAAGCTGACGATTAGATCAACTTAACACTTAAGATCAGTTGATTTAGATCTTCATTGTGTTAAGTGACAGAGTTATTGTCAGGTGAGCTGAAGGTGTGAGATGTTCCTCAAAGTTGCTGTTATTTTCTTCTCAGGTGTTTAAAAAACTGAAGGAGATCCACAACATGGTGGGTGGGACCAGCTCCTCCTCCCAGCCTGTGGTCCGCCCTCCCTGCTCCTCCTTTACCTCCAGTGTGGACTCTCTGTCCAGTCAGCTATCCAAATTGGGACCACTTAAGGACATGGACCTCCCCGCCCCCCCTCACCTTCTCCACTCATCCTCCTTGTCGTTCAGTGGCCCGTGTGAAACTGATGAGAGTCGCGGATTCTCTCAGTACGACCTTCAGTCCACCTGCGGGTCAAACAGAACCAGTTCCAGATCAGTCTCCCCATCCACCAGAGACCAGTGTCGACCACAGTCCAGTCAGTCTTCTGTCCCCATTGAGGACCAGTATGACTGTCCTACAGTGAGTAGACCAGGGGGTGGTGCTACAGCGAGTCTGGACGCTGACCCTGGAAGCCTGTCGCCTGCGGGTTCCCTGCATTCGTCTCCATCTTCATCATCATCAGCTCACATCAGTCCCAGTAAGCAGCAGTGTCTCCTGGAGAAGACAAAGACTCTGTATAAGGATGGAAAGATCCAGACTGTGGAGCTGCCTTCATGTGATGACCTCTGTACGTGCGACCTCTGACCTCATGCTTTATCATATGAGCTCACAGCTGTTTGTTAAATTGTCTCAAGGTGTCTGGTGTGTCTGTGTCTCATCTGTCCTCGTGTCCTTATCTTGTCCAACTATCATAATGTCTCACATGCTGATGTTTTGATCATGTGACCAGATGGAGGCCGCAGGTGGCAGGATTCCCGGGGACCAGAGGAGAGCGACGAGCTGGATTATCTTCCTGCCAAACACACCTGACAGAGAGCAGAGGTGGACAGAAGCCACCTGCAGGTGGCGCTGTGGTTTCTGTTAACTCTTGACATTCCACATGTGCCTGAAATGACTTTATCTGAAGGTATGAGTCCTCACCAATGTGGACGATCGCTGAGACTGTTCACATCCTGTCGTCACACGCAGGCCTGATCAATCCACACTAATCAGACTGATCAGTGATCAATCACCTCACTTCTATTTATTCACATAATCTCTAAAAGAAACCAGTTTCTGGAATGTCCAATATTTTCACTTAAAATTATTTTATTACTGTGACTTTTATAGACTTGATACAAATGTTTGTTTACATGATCAATCACAGATTCATGTCTGTAAACCTTTTTCTGCCAAAGTTGTTATTGTTTTCATTATTTTATGGCCTGGGCACTAATCCAGCTCATTTATTAAAGGAACAGTATGTAAAATGTATCATTTATTGTGGAAGTTTCATGTTGCAGCTGAATATCCTTCACCTCACTCTTCTCTGAGAAGTGTGTTGTTGAAGCTTCACACCCACATAAATGAAAATAAAAGGTGTTTATTATAACAGTAGTGGAACAGCAGGGTCTATTTTGAATGCTATTATATATTTTAAAAAACTCATACAGTATCAAGAATATATCACGTCATAAGATAAATGACTTGCATGTATTTTTCATCAATGAGTTTATTTATATTAAACATGAATATATAACATGTATTACACTAACTGTTGGTGCAAAAGTAGGATATTCATTGAATTACAATATTAATAAGAGTGATGCTAAAAGCTTCAGGTAACGGGACCGTTCTCCCGGTATATCCAGTATAAACACTGTGACGCTCCGTTGCTGTGGTAACAGGCTCGTTAGCAGTTAGCCGCTAGCTTCCCTGCTCTGTGGTTGTTGTTAGCAGCAAGATGGCGGTTCCCGTCCCGGCGCTCAGCCGCTGTGCTCTGCATCTTTAACGGTGGATCGCAGCCTCCGCACCGCTCCGTCTTTCCGGCGCATGGAGCAGCAGTTCGGCCTCACAGTCGGCACTGGATCTACGTTAGTGTTTTCCCTAGCTCGTGTCGACCGGAGCAGCTGCCGGCGGCTTTATACCGACACCCCACAGTGTTCACCGGGTAAAATGGCGGACTGTCCGCTTCAGTTTGCAGGCTAATAGCACCGCGCTCCGTCTCTGACCCGCTGACTGTTTCCGCACCGGAGCAGGTTGTCTAGTCTGTGTCTGCATCGGAGACCGACTCTTCTGTGTCTGTTTTTTACACCGACTTCTGGACAGACTCCGGGATCTGTCCGAACTGAAAACTCTGGCTAGTTAGCCACTGAGCTAGTTATCAGGCTAATGCTAACCCGCGCTGCTACTAAGCAGGAGACGATTTAAAGCTTCAGAACTAACTGTGGACGGAACCACGACCTTTCCCGTCACCGAGGAGCGAGACGGAGACATCATGGCTGCTGAACCCGCTGTGGTGCTGCAGCCCCGCTGGAAGCGTATTGTCGGCTGGACTGGGCCTGTGCCGCGGCCTAGACACGGACACCGAGCAGTGGCCATTAAGGAGCTAATGGTGGTGTTCGGCGGAGGGAACGAGGGGATCGTGGACGAGCTGCACGTCTATAACACGGGTACCGGGGCAAGGACGGCTCACACATGCTAATGCTAACCTGTGTTAACTGTGCTTAGAGTGTGTGGTTTGTTGTTTAGCTAGCTTAGCTTGTTAGCCTCCGCTAATTCTAACAGGGTTAGCTTAAGGCTGAGGTAGCTATACGGAGAGAAAAGGCGCGTTTTTACTGAAAACATTGGTGACGTCACAAAGACACGCCCCCTGCTGCCGCAGCAGCAGAAAACATGGAGGCTTAGGAACGTAAACAATAACCTGATGATAGCGTGATGAGAATATGAAAACGTGAACCAGCCCGGTTAAAACAAGCCTGGTTATAACCACGAGCATATAGGGCGATATTATAATCTAATTAATAACATGAAAACACGTTAACCTTATCAAACCTGGTTGTAAATGAAACAAAATACATCTAACAGTGATTATTCGTTGTTTAATTAATCGTCAACTAATTTATAATTTAATCATCCATTTGAATTTTCTTTTCATAGTTTAAACCAGTTTTTGTGATTTTTTTTTTCTGGTTTCTTTGTCCATATAACAAAAAACCATTAAAACATTTTTGATACATTTGACATCATCAAGTAACTAATTGATTAATCAGGAATATAATTGACAGATTAATAGGTGTGTTACATTGTCAGAGTAGCCCTCCAGACAGAGTAGCCCTTAAAAAGGTTCCTGCTCTAACATGTCTGACTTCTCCCCCCAGCCACTAATCAGTGGTTCATTCCTGCCGTGCGCGGCGACATCCCCCCCGGTTGTGCCGCTTTTGGGTTCGTGTGTGACGGGACAAGGCTGCTGGTGTTTGGTGGGATGGTGGAATATGGCAAATACAGCAACGACCTGTACGAGCTGCAGGTGAGTGTTGTCACCGCAGAGGGTGTTTGATCGGGGAGATCATGTTGTTTTAATTACTGATTTATTTTGTCTTAAAAAATGATGGTCCTGTGCCGTGTTGTTAATAAAGACTCTCCCTCTCTCTCTCTCTCTCGCTCTCTCCCCCCCCCCCCCCCCCCCCCCCAATCAGGCGAGCCGCTGGGAGTGGAAACGTCTGAAGGCCAAAGCTCCGAAGAACGGCCCGCCCCCGTGCCCTCGCCTGGGACACAGCTTCTCTCTGATTGGCAGCTGCTGTTACTTGTTTGGAGGATTGGCCAATGACAGCGAGGATCCCAAGAACAACATCCCCAGGTGAGAAACGTCAGACAGGCACACCACTGACACTCGGTGATCCAGCCTGACCCCTGACTGACCCCTTTGACCTCTCGCAGGTATCTGAACGACCTCTACTGCCTGGAGCTGCGTCCAGGCTCCAGCGTGGTCGGCTGGGAGATCCCGGTGACGTCGGGTCAGCCGCCGCCGCCCAGAGAGAGTCACACGGCTGTGGTGACGAGCGGCCGTGCCACCAACAGACTGATCATCTATGGAGGGATGAGCGGCTGCAGACTGGGAGACCTGTGGGTGCTGGACATAGGTGAGGCCCGCTGACCACGGCTGCTGGCAACGGTCTCTGTGATTGGTCAGAGTGATGAACATGTTAGAAAATAAAAATGATTGTCTTAGTCTGACTAAAACTGGACTATTTAAATCATATAAACATTTTATTCTGAGTGAAATGTGTCACACTCAGATAATGTGGTTGGTTGTTGAATTACTGTTGAATGTTTACATTTAACTGGAACCAAACTGGTCCAGTCACTGTGCACTTTCACAGTTCCAGTCCCCAACCTTTGACCCAGAAACAGAAGCAGGTCAACAGAGACAGAGACATGGCAAAATCCAGACCAGAGCATTTTTGACCCGAGGAGACTGAATTTATATAGACTGAGGTTAATGGACAGTAGAGAGACTCGGGACGGAGCTTGGGCTGTGAAAGGTCAAGCATATCGCCACCTAGTGTAGTGGAGACATGCTCCATTCAGTGGTCAAAAGTCAAGCAAACAAGTCAGTAGCTTGACTTAATTGTGCTATGAAAACATGTACTGACCTGATTGGTCTCTGTTCTTATGACATCACAGACTCCATGACCTGGACGAAACCAGCCCTCAGTGGAACTGCCCCCCTCCCCCGCAGCCTGCACTCTGCCACTGTCATCAACAACAAGTAGGAGACATGTACTTGTACTAACCCTAAGTGGAGCCTCAATATAGTTGTTAAATAATATGTTGTATTATAATCGTTAGCTAAAACAGTCAGATTTGATGCAAATACAGTTGAATATCAATGTTATTCCTCAATCACAGACACATGACATGCAGGGCTATTGAGGCCACGCCCTCTACATGACATCACAGATGATTTGTAGAAACTTGAACTATTGAAGCCAAACAATTGAGCCCAAGGACTAAATAAAGTCAAGTCAGTTTGGATGATAATATGAGCTTGATATTTGATCTACGCTGTTAAACTGTTTAACTATTAAATCAACATGGATTAGCTGCTAAACCACGTATGCTAAATGTAAGCTAGCTGGTACCATTTCAATGAAGAGGCTAGCTCAGTATGACGCTAGATACACGTTTATATTTGTATATATTATATTTACCTGGAATTTGCTGCCCCTTTGTGATTGTAGCTAGTACAACAACTCATACAGTGTAAGTGCTAATACAAAGTGCAGCCACTTAATCCCTCACCTGTCTCTGTGTCTGTCTCCACCCGTCTCCACCCGTCTCTGTCAGGATGTATGTGTTTGGAGGTTGGGTTCCTCTGGTGATGGACGATGTTAAAGTGGCCACTCATGAGAAGGAGTGGAAGTGCACCAACACGCTGGCCTGTCTCAACCTGAGTACGTACACACACGCACACGTACGTACGCACGCACGCACACGCGCGTGTGTTGACCTGTGTGTCTCTCTGCTCAGACTCCATGTGTTGGGAGATGGTGTTGATGGACAGTGAGGAGGACAACGTTCCTCGGGCTCGAGCAGGTCACTGCAGCGTCGCCATAAACTCCAGACTCTACATGTGGAGCGGCAGAGACGGATACAGGAAAGCCTGGAACAACCAGGTGTGCTGCAAGGACCTGTGGTACCTGGAGTCAGGTGAGCCGCACCGACACACAGACATCTGGTGTGTGTCTGAACACAGAGCTGTGAGCTTGTTTCCTCACCACCAGAGGGCGGACACTTCTGTTTAAACCAATGAGAGTTTCCCGTGTTTCCTGGTTTTGGCTGACTTCTGTGGTTATTTAGCTTCACTTTTAACCTTAGAGAGTGTTGGTTTCTTAAAGGTGATGCTAACAGTAGCGACACATAACCATAATATTGTGTGTTAGCATCAGCAGAAACGTTATCTTTACTCAGTTAGTCAAATACGTTGCACTGCCTGACGTTTTTCTAATGTTATAATTGTGTTTCCTGGGTTTGCTTGAACATGTGAGCTCAACGGTCTGTCTCTCCGTCCTCAGAGCGTCCCTGTCCTCCGTCTCGTGTTCAGCTGGTTCGTGCGAACACGTCCTCTCTGGAAGTGAGCTGGGGACCGTCTCAGACGGCCGACACGTACTTGCTGCAGTTGCAGAAGTACGACATTCCTGCTACACCTGCCACTAGCGCCGCCCCCCAGAGCCCCACCTCCTCTGACCAGGCCGTCCCGCTCTCTGGCGCCGCCCTGGTTCCCTCCCCCTCTGCGTCTGTAGCTGGAAGCCCATTGGCTTCAGCGGTGAAAGCACCAGGTGAGGTCACACACCTGCACAGGTGAGTCTGTAGTCAAGTCTCCATGTGTCTCACCTGCCTGTGTTTTTACAGCTGTCCTCAAGGTGGCAGCAGCTCCAGGAGCAGGAGGCGGAGCCTCTATCATCACAGTGAGGCAGGCCACGCCCAAGTCCGTGGCTGCAGTGACAACACTTCCTGCTGGAGTTCGTATGGTGGTTCCTGCTCAGGCGGGACAGGGAACGGTACGCAGTGAAGCTCCACCCATCGCCTGATGTTTCCATGACAACTGAGCAATAAAATAGACCAACATCCAGATAGACACGTGATGTCATCAGTTACCTGAGGGGAAGGGCATGGGCAGGAATTGAGAGCTCCAGTGTTTGATTGACCTTTGACCCTCCTGTCTGCTCTCAGCCAATAGGAAGCAGTCCTCAGATGAGCGGCATGGCGGCGTTAGCAGCGGCAGCTGCTGCCACTCAGAAGATCCCGCCCTCCTCGGCGGCGGTGCTGAGCGTCCCCGCGGGAGCGACTGTTGTGAAGACGGTGGCCGGCAAAGTGGCCGCTCCTGTAACCATGGTAACAACCGTGTGTTTTCAGATGATCACAGTGACTGAGTTTAAGAGGTGGAGGTTTGTAAACGTGCAAACCCTCGCCATGAGAACAGACTGTAGATAAGTCAGCTGATCTCTCTTTCTCTCAGGTGACGAACCCGGCCACACGCATGCTAAAGACAGCTGCCGCTCAGGTGGGCGGGGCCTCTGTGCTCTCCAGTCCCGGAACGCCAGGTCGACAGCTGATCACGGTGCACAAGGCGGGCGCAGTGCCGGTGTCCCAGCAGGCTCAGGTGGTCACCACGGTGGTGGGTGGAGTCACCAAGACCATCACCCTCGTGAACAGCCCACTCGGTGTGGGAGGGGGCGGGGCTCTGGTGAGTGATGTCACCTCACATGTTTAGTATATTGGCGTCAACAGAGCTGATGACACGAGTGTGTGTTTCAGATCGGGAACCTGGGGAAGGTGATGTCAGTGGTCCAGAACAAAGCGGCTCACACTGGATCCGTTACGGCTCAGACTGCAGGTGGCGCCGTCGCCCAGCTCATCCAGGTACAACTCACTGTCGTCGTTCTGCACCGGTGAGAAGTAAGACACGTTTCTGTTGAACCACTTTATGGCAGGTTCACAGATTTTAAATAAAATATTATATTAAGTTCTTAGAAGTTATTTTTTATAAAATAAATACATTATTTGATTTTATATTTTGTTTTATAGGTAATTCTTGGTGAGTAAAATATGTGTTTTGTGTTATCTTTGGTGTGTCTGTTTATTTGCACCTTTACTGTGCAGATAAAAGCAAAAGAGACTCGGAGGATCCTGAAATGAACCAGACACTACTTCCTTTCAACCTGCCTTTCAAAATAAGAGCCACTAACTTCAGCTTTTTATTACTTCTTATGAAAAATGTTTGCCATCAGGCTTAACAATTAAGATAGCCAACAAATGGTATCTTGTAAAATAAAATGCACATTTTCTAATGTTATTTTAAGTACTGTAGTCATTCCACAACTGTCATTTGTGGTAAAAGGAAGTAGTTGAATCAGGTTTCTGGTAAAAACTTGGCAATAAATATAGCTCACATTCTCTATTCTTATAAAGTATAATTCACATTGTTTTATACTTATTAAATCTTTATTAAAAAAAATAATTAAATCAAGTTTCTCTGATTTTTCATCTTCTCAAATGTAAATATTTACTGACATTTGAGAACATAATTTCCAGGTTTGACAAATATTTTTCAACATTTTTCTGACACTATATGGACCAATTGACTAATCAATGATTGATTAATCAAGTTATAAAACATTAGTGGTGACAGGAAGTAGTCACACTTACGCACATGCACAGAACCAATCGGGTAATGACACTTGTTTATATGTACGACCAGGAGTGTGTGGTTGTTCATCAGAGGAGTGCTGACTCAGACATTGACCTCTGACCTTGTGTGTCCTCAGGCGAAGGGCGGTCTCCCGGCAGGAACCATCCTGAAGCTGGTGACATCAGCAGACGGTAAACAGACAACCCTCGTCAGCGCCGCACAGACCGGATCCACCAGCAGCAAACCCACCATCATCAAGACCATCCCAGTGTCAGCGCTGCAGGGAGGGGCAGGTAAACAAACACACACACACACACACACACACACACAGCTAAACACACACACATGTTTGTGCTTCTATCATAGTGAGGACCTCATAGACATAATACATTCTCTAGCCCCTTACTCTAACCTTAACCATCACTCCTCACTTTGTCAAAATGTCCTCACTTTGTCAAAATGTCCTCACTTTGTCAAAATGTCCTCACTTTGTCAAAATGTCCTCACTTTGTCAAAATGTCCTCACTTTGTAGGGTTTATACGATTTTTGGTCCTCACTCTGCAGCAAGTACAAGAACACACACACCTGTATACACACACGCATACACACAGCTGAACACACACAGAACTGATGTGCTGGTGAATGAGTAAAGCCCCTCCCCCTCCAATAGGGAACAGTCCAATCACCATCCTCACCACCAAGGTGATGTCACCAGGAACGATGGGAAAAATCATCACCACTGTCCCGAAGATGACTGCAGGAGGTCAACCAGGGGTCACACAGGTAACATGCACACACACACGTTAAACACACATGACTAACACAAACACATGTGGATAACACAGGTGTGTGTTCAGGTGGTGTTGAAAGGAGCTCCAGGTTCCCCTGGTACCATCCTTAGAACCGTACCGATGAGCGGCGTTCGACTCGTGTCACCAGGAAGTGTTGGCAACAAACCCGGCATCACCACTCTGGTCGTCAAGGCAACGACAGGTAGACACTGGTTAGGTGTGTCTCCATGATGTCTCTGATTGGACAGACTCCAGCAAACGTGTGTCCCGTCTCAGCAGGTGTGTCCAGTCTGGCAACAGTAACAGGAAGTGCCTCCACCACTGTGGCAGGTGGCGCCGTCGCTGCTGCCGGGGCCTCCCTGGCCACGCCCATCACCACCCTAGCAACCATCGCTACACTGACCAACCAGGTTACCACAGCGACGGCAGCTGCAGCAGCACCTAAGCAGGTAAAGGTTGGTTGGGGCTGCAGTTGGGACTGCAGTGACATCTAGTGGCAGGACTGCAGTGACATCTAGTGGCAGGACTGCAGTGACATCTAGTGGCAGGACTGCAGTGACATCTAGTGGCAGGACTGCAGTGATTCGGTGTGTCGCCCCCTGCAGGTGACGCTAATCACAACACCGAGTGGCGCTGAGGCTCAGCCGCTGGTCCAGGATCTTCCCGTCTCTATCATGGCATCTCCCACCTCTGAAGAACCGGGGGGTACGACGAGTACTGCGACGGTGACAGGTACAGGAAGTGTCACCATGACGACTACTGACTCTGGCCTCCGGTCATATGTGATGTGCTGATGATGTCACTGTGATGTAGTTGCAGGAACCACTGTCTGCTCCAACCCGCCCTGCGAGACGCACGAGACTGGCACCACCAACACCGCCACCGTCGCCATGGCAACCATGGACGGCAGGGACAGGGTCTGCTCCAACCCGCCCTGCGAGACGCATGAGACTGGCACCACCAACACCGCCACCGTCGCCTCCACCAGTATGAGCCAGGAACTGCAGGTGAGCTATTGTGAGGTGACATCATGTGAAAGGGTTGAACCAATCACAGCAGAGGATGTCAACTTCCTGTCACAGACATATAAACATGCAGAGGCGGAGAGAGGCGGAGTCAGTGCTGTGCAGCTAATACTGTTACTGCTGCTTGTCCAGGGTAGAACATGATTGGTCCAGGTAAAGTCAGCTGACCTCTTTCAGGATTTTATTGATTCTCTTATTGATCCTTGTCTATAATTAGCTCACCAGACTGTTCTACTTAAAACAGTGACATCAGCAGTTTTTTCCCCTGAGTCATGTTCCCTGGACTGATGTGTGTGATCACTTAGCTTTGTCACAGGGATGCTAACAGTAACATTAGCTTTGCTAAAGCCCTCAAATTCACTCCCTCACTTTTGTTGATGGTTGTGGTTTTTGTTTAGTGGCGTTGCTTAATCACTACCTTATTACACATCACACTAGCTTCTTTTTGCTTAAGTGTAGCTAATAGTGCTTTTCCATTACACAGTCTGACGTGGTTTAATATGCGACCGGAGCACAGACTACGGCTGAACGGCTTGTGATTGGGCTCACCATCTCCGTCTTTCAGCAGTGCTGTCGCTAAATACACCAGACTCCTCTGTTAAATATGGACATTTTACAAATGTCCTTGTTAAATGTTGCAGATTAACGCATGTTTTTTTAAACTCATCTACAGTTCAACATTGTTCGCTTTGATTCTTGTGTCGGACGTCACGCTCGTGACCAATCAGTGGCCGGCAGTCTGTCCACGTCACATTTTAGTGTCGGCTCAGCTCGACCGGAACCTTGACAGAGCAGGTTCTAAAAAAAGTACCAGGTACCAGGTTCTATCACTGATGGGAAATCAACTAAAGTAGAGTCGAGCTGAGTACCAGTTCAGTTCTGGTTCTTTTGAGCTGACACGATCATTTCTGTGTTTATAAGATAACTGATTTCCTTCAGGCCCAATAGGTTGTGTTCTCCTTGTTTGGATCCCAGCTGTGATGTCACTGTCAGGTGTGAACACCTGGATCCTGACCTCAGGTTCTCATCTCTCCTCAGGTGAGCTCAGCTCAGCAGCTTGTTCCTTCACCTGCGGTCACTGTGACCTCGTCAAATGTCTGCTCTAATCCTCCATGTGAGACTCATGAGACTGGAACCACCAGCACGACGACCACGGCAGGAGTGGGAGGAGTCAGACAGGTGAGTCGCCAGGTCAACGCACAAGTGAACGTTAGAGCTGTGCTTCTTCTTTGGGCTTCAATATTTGATTTGATTTCAATCATCAGGTCACTTCATTTTAATATCATGAAGCAACACATCTTCAGTTTTCCATTAACTAAAGCACATTACTACGTTTTCATAAAACGTAGTAATAAATATGACTTTTGAATTTTTCTGATTTCAGGTATGTTCAAATCCTCCATGTGAGACTCATGAGACCGGAACCACCAACACAGCGACCACGGCAGGAGCGGGAGGAGTCAGACAAGTGAGACACCAGGTGAACATACATGTGAAAATGTATGTTCATACATGTGAAAATAAACCACATGTAAAACTTTGTGTTTGCAGATGTGTTCAAATCCCCCATGTGAGACTCATGAGACTGGAACCACCAATACAGCAACTACAGCTACAGGTAACTACCTGCTGAATGACCTCTGACCTGCTGACTCACTCGCTCGCTCACCCCTGACCTGCTGACGACTCGCTCGCTCACTCACCTCTGACCTGCTGACTCACTCGCTCGCTCACCTCTGACCTGCTGACGACTCACTCGCTCGCTCACCTCTGACCTGCTGACTCACTCGCTCACTCACCCCCGACCTGCTGACTCACTCGCTCGCTCACCTCTGACCTGCTGGCTCACTCGCTTGCTCACCTCTGAACAACACAGACCTCATGCTAACAGTGAGCTAACAACACAGACCTCATGCTAACAGTGAGCTAACAACACAGACCTCATGCTAACAGTGAGCTAACAACACAGACCTCATGCTAACAGTGAGCTAACAACACAGACCTCATGCTAACAGTGAGCTAACAACACAGACCTCATGCTAACAGTGAGCTAACAACACAGACCTCATGCTAACAGTGAGCTAACAACACAGACCTCATGCTAACAGTGAGCTAACAACACAGACCTCATGCTAACAGTGAGCTAACAACACAGACCTCATGCTAACAGTGAGCTAACAACACAGACCTCATGCTAACAGTGAGCTAACAACACAGACCTCATGCTAACAGTGAGCTAACAACACAGACCTCATGCTAACAGTGAGCTAACAACACAGACCTCATGCTAACAGTGAGCTAACAACACAGACCTCATGCTAACAGTGAGCTAACAACACAGACCTCATGCTAACAGTGAGCTAACAACACAGACCTCATGCTAACAGTGAGCTAACAACACAGACCTCATGCTAACAGTGAGCTAACAACACAGACCTCATGCTAACAGTGAGCTAACAACACAGACCTCATGCTAACAGTGAGCTAACAACACAGACCTCATGCTAACAGTGAGCTAACAACACAGACCTCATGCTAACAGTGAGCTAACAACACAGACCTCATGCTAACAGTGAGCTAACAACACAGACCTCATGCTAACAGTGAGCTAACAACACAGACCTCATGCTAACAGTGAGCTAACAACACAGACCTCATGCTAACAGTGAGCTAACAACACAGACCTCATGCTAACAGTGAGCTAACAACACAGACCTCATGCTAACAGTGAGCTAACAACACAGACCTCATGCTAACAGTGAGCTAACAACACAGACCTCATGCTAACAGTGAGCTAACAACACAGACCTCATGCTAACAGTGAGCTAACAACACAGACCTCATGCTAACAGTGAGCTAACAACACAGACCTCATGCTAACAGTGAGCTAACAACACAGACCTCATGCTAACAGTGAGCTAACAACACAGACCTCATGCTAACAGTGAGCTAACAACACAGACCTCATGCTAACAGTGAGCTAACAACACAGACCTCATGCTAACAGTGAGCTAACAACACAGACCTCATGCTAACAGTGAGCTAACAACACAGACCTCATGCTAACAGTGAGCTAACAACACAGACCTCATGCTAACAGTGAGCTAACAACACAGACCTCATGCTAACAGTGAGCTAACAACACAGACCTCATGCTAACAGTGAGCTAACAACACAGACCTCATGCTAACAGTGAGCTAACAACACAGACCTCATGCTAACAGTGAGCTAACAACACAGACCTCATGCTAACAGTGAGCTAACAACACAGACCTCATGCTAACAGTGAGCTAACAACACAGACCTCATGCTAACAGTGAGCTAACAACACAGACCTCATGCTAACAGTGAGCTAACAACACAGACCTCATGCTAACAGTGAGCTAACAACACAGACCTCATGCTAACAGTGAGCTAACAACACAGACCTCATGCTAACAGTGAGCTAACAACACAGACCTCATGCTAACAGTGAGCTAACAACACAGACCTCATGCTAACAGTGAGCTAACAACACAGACCTCATGCTAACAGTGAGCTAACAACACAGACCTCATGCTAACAGTGAGCTAACAACACAGACCTCATGCTAACAGTGAGCTAACAACACAGACCTCATGCTAACAGTGAGCTAACAACACAGACCTCATGCTAACAGTGAGCTAACAACACAGACCTCATGCTAACAGTGAGCTAACAACACAGACCTCATGCTAACAGTGAGCTAACAACACAGACCTCATGCTAACAGTGAGCTAACAACACAGACCTCATGCTAACAGTGAGCTAACAACACAGACCTCATGCTAACAGTGAGCTAACAACACAGACCTCATGCTAACAGTGAGCTAACAACACAGACCTCATGCTAACAGTGAGCTAACAACACAGACCTCATGCTAACAGTGAGCTAACAACACAGACCTCATGCTAACAGTGAGCTAACAACACAGACCTCATGCTAACAGTGAGCTAACAACACAGACCTCATGCTAACAGTGAGCTAACAACACAGACCTCATGCTAACAGTGAGCTAACAACACAGACCTCATGCTAACAGTGAGCTAACAACACAGACCTCATGCTAACAGTGAGCTAACAACACAGACCTCATGCTAACAGTGAGCTAACAACACAGACCTCATGCTAACAGTGAGCTAACAACACAGACCTCATGCTAACAGTGAGCTAACAACACAGACCTCATGCTAACAGTGAGCTAACAGCACAGACCTCGTGCTAACAACACTGTGTGTGTGTCCAGGTGAAGTCGCCGGACAGCGTCTGGTACGACGTCGGCATCGTGAAGGTCACTAACATGGTCGTCTCTCACTTCTACGTCCCGTACGATGACAACATGGCCGACGTAAGTTTGTCTGTAACAAACGTTAATGTCTTCATGATCAGATATTGGCAGAGATTCAGGTGAGATGGTGATTGCTCGGTCGTTGTTGACGACCTGTTTACCTGCAGGACGACTCAGGTGTGACACCTGACTACAGTCAGATGAGGAAGATGGAGCTTCAGCCAGGAACCGCCTACAAGTTCCGTGTTGCAGGGATCAACATCTGCGGCCGCGGCGCCTTCTCAGAGGTGTCGGCGTTTAAAACCTGTCTGCCCGGTTTCCCTGGAGCTCCCTGTGCCATCAAGATCAGCAAAGTGAGTCAATGAAGAGGAGGATCATGGGAAATCAAGTTCATTCATGTGACCTCTGTGTGTGTGTGTGTGTGCGTAGAACCTGGACGGCGCTCAGCTCACCTGGGAGCCTCCAGCCGTGACGTCAGGCCGGATCGTAGAGTACTCGGTTTACCTCGCCATCCAGTCCAGTCAGGCCGCCTCCTCTTCAGGCTCTAGCCCCGCCCAGCTGGCTTTCATGAGGGTGTACTGCGGTCCAAGCCCGTCCTGCCTGGTCCAGGCCTCCAGCCTCGCCAAAGCACACATCGACCACACCACCAAACCCGCCATCATCTTCCGCATCGCAGCTCGCAACCAGAAGGGCTACGGTCCGGCCACGCAGGTGCGGTGGTTACAAGGTGAGAGGGAAAGGATCACACACACAGGACTTGCACGGAGGTCAGAGGTCAAGCGAGGGTGAAGGAGGGCAAACGGTAGAGGTGGGAAAAACTAACGAGTCATTGTTTGTGTTTTTCCTCCTGTAGAGACGAGTAAAGACACAAAAACAGCAGTGAAGAGGGGCGGAGCTTCTGAGCCGTAAGACACACACACACACACGTTTGTTTTTTGTCTCGCCACAACTCGTCTTTCATTCGTCTCTCTGTCTTTCAGGAAACCTGGAGGACCAAAGAAGTTCAAAACTGACCAGTGAGAGCCTGTCTCCCGATGCCTGATGGGTCACATGGTGATGAGGGGGGTGTTGCCACTTCCTGTCCAGCAGGAAACAAACTAAAGTACAAAAGACTTGTAGCATATTTGTAAATGATCAACCATTGTGACGGTGACACCGTTGTCATGGAGACGACAAAGGGCAGAGTCAACAGTGTTTCAGGGAAAAAGGGGAACAATAAAGTTTGAGTTTGTTTGCGTCATAGCTCCTTTGAACGTCATTTAAAGGTCACTATGCTGTGAGGGGGCGGGGCCCCAGTCAGGGGGCGGGGTTTAAACTTGCTCTTTTGTAAATAATTTTCTTTTTTTTGCTTTTCTTTTTTTTATATATATATATAATCATTAGAAAATTTGTTTTGGATTTTTCCTCAGTTGATGAGATGGAGCACCCCCCACTGGTCAGTGGGCAAAACTGCAGCTGTTCGGAAATCAAGCCTGTTTGTCAATAATCCCTGGATCAATAAAGATTTTTAGAGCATTTTTACACCTGAGTGGAGTCCACTTTCTGTCATGACTCTGAGAGCCCATCCCACAGGCTAAAGGGATAGTTCATGATATTTGCAGTTTGTAAACCACTCACTCTCCCACACCAAAGTCCATAGAGAAAATCAGTGATTTTAGCTCACAGGGGCACAGGAGCTGCTGGTCTACTGCTGCCTCGTGTGGTCACTTTGTGTCACTGATGTTAATCTGAACAAAGGATTTTTAAGGCCGAATTTGACAAAATAAGACATTTGAACTTAGTGATGGAGGCAGCTGTGGATCAACAACTCCTGTGTGCTGTGATGTAAAATCACTGATTTTCTCTATGGACTTTGGTGTGGGAGAGTGAGTGGTTTACAAACTTCAGTTTCCTGCTGGAAAAGTCTGTCTGACAGTGAGATAAAGACGTGAACATGATCTGAAGATAGTGTAGAATAACATACAGAGGATAATTAAAAGACATGGAAGTCCAGCTCAACCTGAGTTAAATATGAAGTGAAAGTGGTTTTTACAGAATATTTACGGAGTCTGTGCAGATCTGATGTGTGTCGCTGCTCAGGTTCAGTCAACCCTGCTCTTTAACTTTTACTGTTATTCTAGTAAATTACTTTATTACTCCACTGCTCTTCAGCAAAGTGAATTAATTCACTGAGACCAACAGAAGATGGCGCCAAAGTTAAAGCACATGTCACCACAGAAGAAAAAACGTCAGACTGAAGGTGACACTGTATTTCTGTAAAATGCCATTAAGTTTCCTCATCACTTTACACATTCACCCTCTCATTTTGACACTGCAGTGCAGACTTTATTCATCTGATTCACACTGACCTTTGATCCAAACCCGTCCATCAACAGGAAGAAACACTGATGACATATGTAAAGATTTTCTGTGTTCACGGTCAGTTTTCCTACTTGTGCATAAAGTAGAGGTTTCAAAGCAGTGGCTCATGGCCCACATGTTGCCTCCCGTTCCATCTCATGGGGCCCAACATTTAATATCAAGTTATTTATATATATATATATTTTAATATTGATTTATATATTTATTGTTCCTTATCAAAACAAAATGTTTATTCTGAAATTGTGTCAACTATAATCTCTATGGTTATTGTTACGGATTATCATGATATAATTTTAAGCTCATATTGTTCACCTGGACACAGAGTTGGACTGCTTCTCACTTGAGCACCCCCTCCTGGGCAGACTAAACGCCCATTGGCCCCCAGGTTATTTGCATTGGGCCCCTGGAATAAAACTTGTGTGATGGCTGTGTTTTCCTCAGCTGACTCTCAGAACTTTCACGTGCATAAATAAATAAATAAGTAAACAAACATCACGAACTGTCCCTTTAAATTCATGATTAATGAATGAGAGCAGTTCAACCAATCAGATCACAGAACCGCCTCACTGTCTCTGACCTTGTTTTTATTGTTTACATTCTCTGCTTGTTTTTATTTATGTTTATTTCTGTTAAATCCTGTGTGACGTATATTTATTGTAACTATCAGACGATTGATTGTTATTGATCAGCAAAATCACAGCGATGATCGATCCGTTCCCCTGCTTGTGTGCGCGCGCGCCCTCAGCGTGGACGGGCGCGTTCCTGTGTCGTGTTGCAGTGAGCGCGCCTCGTGGTGCTGATGTTGTGAAGCAGGAGGATGAGGACTGATCACTCCATCGATCCGCGCTCATCGATCAGCGTGTGCTGATCAGCTCCTTCGATCCTAGAGCGGCTGCACGTGGTGACAGTCGATTATCAGGTTATCGATTATTGACCCGCAGGGAGACACGAGGCGGCGGCGTGGGGCGCGAGCGGCTGTGGATGCAGTGACGGGGGTTCGAACAGGCGGGTCCAGGTGAGACTCAGGTGCACGCGCACCAGACCCCATGTTAGAGTTGTTGCTTTTAAGATGTGAAGGCTCGTGCACAGCGGCTTCCGGTTGAGAGGAGAGAGGAAAACTGTTTGTTTACACTGTAAAAAACTTCCCTTTGAATCGGCTCCGTCACTGCTGTGACGTCACCACGGGTTTGGTGTGCGTGAGGTTAGTTGTTGTTGAGGTGAATGAACTTCACAAATCGATCATGTGATTCTCTGACAAAGATCACGTGACCAGCCGGAGAGCATCTCTGTATCAGCGTGAAAGTGACGTGGTTGAGTGAGGCTATGCTCACCTGTACGTGATGATGTCACTGTGATGATGTCGCTGTGGGCGTGGTTCTTCACTTTGCTCCAGCCAATCCCATCACATTTGCAAGTTGAAGCTGAAAAAGTTCGTCAACAGACGTGAACACGATGTCTTTAGCAACATTAGCAACTCATGCTACAAAGTCGGCCATGACAGGTGTTAGCCACGCCCACCACCACAGGGCGTCAGATGTGTGTGTGTGTGCAGAAAGATGAGCTGAGTTCAGGTCAGTGACAGCGTGACTCCGCCCCTCAGGCACTTGTTTGTTTGCTTGCTTGTTTTGTGAACCACTCACAACATCAGGTGTCTGAGGTTTGTTTCTCTCACTACAACTCCCAGGATGCATTGCACTAACAGCAGATTCACCCTGGACACACGCTCATTTTTCATGTGATAAGATTAAACACAAACTCACACGTGTTTACTTCAGTCACTCGAGCAGGAAAATTTAAACTGGAGTTAAAATGATGCAACACTGACAGCCAATCAGCATCAGATATGGAGGAAAGAGAGGGGGCGGGGCAGGAAGTGAGTGAGGAAGTTGTTTTTAGCTGAAACATCTGAAAAAAAGGTGTGTCACTGTCACACTTTATCTATGATTGTGGTTATCTTAGCATTAGCTGCAGGAGAGCAGTTAATGAAAAAGCCTCTGATTGAGGCTTTAAACACTACACTTCCCATGATCCTCTGCAGCTGCTGTTTCAGAGTCACTTCAGTCCAGAACAGTGACATCACCAGACCATGTCAGTCTGGTCCAGATCAGCTCCTGATCTGATCCAGGTTCAGGTCCGTGAGGATCGGCCTCTGACTTCTCCATCAGTCGCACGGCAACAGGATCTGAAGCTCTGTGATTGGACACTTCTGCAGCAGTGCATTCTGGGAGATGTAGTGAACTCTGCTCAGTCTAAATGGCAGGACTCACCTGGCGGAGCTGTGATGTCACTGTGATGTCACCTGAAAACACACACACACACACACACACATGCATACAGAGCGCCCCCCGGGGGTGAAAGGTTATTGGTTGTCTGGCTGTAGCTCTCAGCCAATCACATGCAAGTATTCACAATACATTGTTGCCATGCGGAGAATCTGCTGCTGCCTGACCTACATTCATCCTCACACACACATGCACACGCACACAGTGATGCATTTATGTATATCTGTGTGTGTGTGTGTGTGTGTGTGTGTGTGTGTGTGTGTGTGTGCGCGTGTGTGTGTGTGGCTGTTCGACACAGTGCCAACAAGGGGTGTGTCCTGACTGCAGAACACACACACACACACACACACACACACACACACACACAGCTGCAGTCTGATGAGAGACTGTCCCAGTGCATTGTGGGAAATGAAGTGTCACAGCTTGAGCTAAACTCAGACAAACCACAGACTGATCACAGAGTCTCTCTCTCTCTCTCTCTCTCTCTCTGTTTAATGAATGCTCTCTCGTCCTGAATTAGAAGCCAGCTGTGAGCGGCTGCTCTGATTGGTCGATACTTTCTCTCACTAACCTCCTTCACCGACGTGAAGCAACTTGTCAACGTGGACGTGAAGTTACCACTCACTCGTTAACTCCACACACACACACAGGCACATACAGGCACAGGTTAAAGGGACAGTTCATGATTTTTGAAGTGGCTGTGGAACACGTGGACGTTCAGGATGTTGACATGATATTAGAAAGTGTAAAGTCAGACACAGGTCATGTGACTGTGAGTCAGCCGCTACTGCATTTTTTTTTCATTCACACCAAACATCTCCACACTGTTGTACACATGACAGACCTGTATGTGGCGCTGTAAACACGAGCCTGAGCAGAAAGACTGTGTCTAATCACCGCTAATGTAACAGCTAGCTTCAGAGTGATAGGTGGTAAAACACACACTGGATCACAAATGACCCGGTTCTGAACCACATGTAATCAACACAGACCAACTAAGGCTTGTTAGCATGCTACACTAAAAACACCCACACTGTTTTAGCTTCATGCTAACAACTCAAGCCACAGACGACACTATCTGAAATTCAAAATCACTGGTTTTCTCTGTGGACTTTGGTGTGGGAGAGTGAGTGGTTTACAAACTTGAGTTTCCTGTTGGAAAAGTCTGTCTAACTGTGAGATAAAGACGTGAACATGTCCATAGACATGTTCTGTTAAAATGTGACTGGGTCTCAAACTACACTTCAAAATAATGTTAAGATTAAATTTAATGTTGTTGCTACATGTGAGATCTATATGAAAGCTGCTGTTAGAAACAAATCACTCACACACTGTATGTTGTACATTTAAAAACTGTATTTGCATCTGTTTGTCTGCAGCTGCAGCCTTTCATCATCCACTGTGTGTGTGTGTGTGTGTGTGTGCGTGTGCGTGAGTGTGTGTGTGTGTGAGTGTGTGTGTGTGTGTGTGTGGGGGGGGGGGGGTCTATTGTCCTGCTAATATGGCTGTAATCAAAACTGCTGGTTTACCAGAGTAAAAGTTTTACTGTTTTTTAAAGGTCTGCAGACTTCTGAAGTGACACGTGAGACCTTTACACAACACACACACATACACACACATACACACACATACACACACGTATGATCACTGCCTGCACTTTGTTTTTTATTTTGGAGTGTAGCTTTATTTTGAAAGGCTTCACTGGGAAGACTTGGGTGTGTGTGTGTGTGTGTGCAGCAGGCACACTCAGCTCAGAAACAGCCAGCGTTTCTGAGCTGAGACTCTTCACTGAGAGGAGCCGGTTTATCCCAGGTCTGACCCGGGTCAGGACAACATGGTCCTTACTGAGCAGGTATTTACACAACTGTGTGTGTGTGTGTGTGTGTGTGAGAGAGAGTTTGTAGTTCAAACTTATTTTATCTGATTTTTAGAATCAAACATTTTCTTTGTAACACACACTCACACACACTCACACACACTCACACACACACACACTCACGCACACGCACACACACACACACACACACACAGTGGATGATGAAAGGCTGCAGCTGCAGACAAACAGATGCAAATACAGTTTTTAAATGTACAACATACAGTGTGTGAGTGATTTGTTTCTAACAGCAGCTTTCATATAGATCTCACATGTAGCAACAACATTAAATTTAATCTTAACATTATTTTGAAGTGTAGTTTGAGACCCAGTCACATTTTAACAGAACATGTCTATGGACATGTTCACGTCTTTATCTCACAGTTAGACAGACTTTTCCAACAGGAAACTCAAGTTTGTAAACCACTCACTCTCCCACACCAAAGTCCACAGAGAAAACCAGTGATTTTGAATTTCAGATAGTGTCGTCTGTGGCTTGAGTTGTTAGCATGAAGCTAAAACAGTGTGGGTGTTTTTAGTGTAGCATGCTAACAAGCCTTAGTTGGTCTGTGTTGATTACATGTGGTTCAGAACCGGGTCATTTGTGATCCAGTGTGTGTTTTACCACCTATCACTCTGAAGCTAGCTGTTACATTAGCGGTGATTAGCACACATATTCACTTCATCACATCATTTTTATGTCAAACTTTATAAAACACCACAAACAGAAAAGTGACATCACCAAAGACTGAAGCTGTGATTGGCTCGTCTGTGTTTGGGGGCGGGGCGTTGACGCCTCCTCACATGAGCGGCAGAGTTCAGACAGAATCGACCTGATGGAAGACACAACACAGTTTATCAGCTCCGACATCACACACCTGCATCACCTGAGAGGCTCCGCCCCCTTGACAGACAAGAGCCAACAAGATCACATACCTGTGTGTGTTTGTGCGCGTGTTTGTGTGCGTGTTTGCGTGCGTGCGTGCGCGCGCGTGTGTGCGTGTGTGCGTGCGTGTGTGTGTGTGTGTGTGCGTGCGCGTGTGTGTGTCCAGCTTTGCTTTTACTTTTACACTTTTATGTTTCACATCTGAGACTGTTTTCATCTCATCTGCAGAAGAAGTAATCAGATTACTTTCAGACAGCCTCTGAGAAACCAGACCCCCCCCGCACACACACTTCCCGTTTCCTGGCGGGCTCCACTTCCTTTTCTCAGGGACGTCCACTGTGTTGTCCTCAGTCACAGGACGTCTCGTCCTCTCTCACAGAGACGAGGACATGTTTACATGTTAGTTTACATGTAAACAACATGTTTACATGTAAACAGAACAGAAACACAGACAGATTAAAGTTCATGTGACTTCAGACTTGCTGTTTAGTCTGCACACTGACAAACCTGTGTGTGTGACTTTAAATTAAAGCTACAGTCCAACATTTTTTCTTTCTGTCTGGTGAAAAACATGGTTTGTGTTGTCATCATCACGACGGCTCATTCTGATTGGCTGTTGTCCTCGTCTCTCACCTGGGCAGCGGTTCTTTTTTTACAAAAAACTTTATTTATTGATGTTCTCAGAACATGAGGAGGATTTTAAAGCTACAGTACGTAACCTTTGTTGTTGTTGTTATTATTCTGCCTCTGTTTGTTTGTTTGTTTTCTTTGTGAACAGAAACACAGTGACATTGTTTGTTTGACTTGGGGAGCGTTTGTATGTATACAGCAGCAGAGAAGGGGCGGGCAGGTGTGTGTGTGTGCGTGTGTGTGTGTGTGCTAAGTTAGCTAACTTCAGGTTCAATGCTGCGTCCCATTTACATCACAACTGGGAAGTTGGAACTGGGAGTGACATCACCACTGAGGTCACCACGTTCCAGAGAGTCTGGAAGAAACATGGATGCAAACGCATCTCGGGTTAGCTATGTTAGCCAATGTTAGCAATATCGGTCGTTAACAAAGTAAAAAGTAAGAAAGTAAAAGTAGAGTGTGTGTGTGTGTGAGTGGCAGACATTTTGAAACTCTGACTTCTGACAACTGAAACGTGCCATAACTCCATTTTGTCTCCCTCCCTCTGTAGGACGGAGCGAGAACTGCACCACCAGCTAACTGCTAACAGCTAACAGCGGAGGAGCCTGTTGGTTACAGATGGTAGTTAGTGTCAGTGAGCAGTAGGTGGCGCAGCAGCTGCTGGATGGCCACAGGAGTGAACTACTGGAGCTCGAATGAAGCGAGTTACAAGGTGAGTGAGTGAGTGAGTGAGTGAGTGAGTGAGTGAGTGAGTGAGTGAGTGAGTGATGCACTGCAACAGCTGATCATGACTTCCTGTCCACAGGTGAGTGAGTGTGTGTGGGTCGGAGAACGCGCCTCCACCAGCAGCAGTGAGGACGGAGGAGGAGGAGGTGGGGTCACATGGAAAACACCTGCCATGGAGGTCAAAGGTCAGCTCATCTCAGCACCTGGTGAGTTAACACAACAAAAGAGAGAGCGAGGGAGAGAGATGATCTGATGTGTGTGTGTGTGTGTGTAAATGGCATACAAACAGAGGAAGGGAAACACTTTGTTAGACTGTAGCTTCATGACTCCTAAATTCAGTAAATCAACAGACATTGAATTCACATTAACAGACTTGTACAGAGATGCACTCAGTGTCCACAACAATGTGTGTGCCTTATTTTTATTCAAGCGTTTTTCTATTTCAGACAGTTTGGACTTCAGTGTTGGTAATCTGCTGTCTGAATCCCACTGAGGCACCAGTTCACCCACGCTAATTATTTACTAAATCTGTCAAGACAATACATTGCTCTCTCTCTCTCTCTCTCTCTCTCCACCTCATTCTGTTCTTCCCTATCCTTGCTCGTCCCTCCTGCCTCCCTTGTGAGCTTCCTCTGGACCTCCTCTACACTCATTTGTTACCTTAAGTGATCTGAGCCATGCTGAGCTGAGTGGGAGTGTGGTGCTGGGGGTGTTCGGAGCTTCCCTGTGAGATTCCCTGTGCTTTCCTAATGGCACATCCGCAGCTGTCAGTTTGCCCTGCACTGCGTCAGCTGCTTTAATTGGCCTGCACGGCTGTAGTCTGCAAAGCGCTCAGCAGAACTGAGTGACACCCCCCACACCCACACCCACCCACCCCCGACACCACCACCCCCCCCACACATGCACACACATACACATACACACATGACACATGCACACACACGACACATGCACACACAAACACACACGACACATGAACACACATACACACACGACACATGCACACACATACACATACACACACGACACATGCACACACACGACACATGCACACACATACACACACGCACACATGCACACACATGACACATGCACACACACAACACATACACACACGACACATGCACACACATACACATACACACACGACACATGCACACACACGACACATGCACACACATACACATACACACATGACACATGCACACACACGACACATGCACACACACGATACATGCACACACATACACACATGACACATGCACACACACGACACATGCATACACATACACACACGACACATGCACACTCATACACACACGACACATGCACACACATGACACATGCACGCACACACACATACACACACGACACATGCACACACATACACACACGACACATGCACACACACATGACACATGCACACACACACGACACACGCACACATACGACACATGCACACACAACACACGCACACATACGACACATGCACACACAACACATGCACACACAACACATGCACACACATGACACATGCACACACATACACACACAACACATACACACACACGACACATGCACACACATGACACATGCACGCACACACACATACACACACGACACATGCACACTAATACACACACGACACATACACACACACGACACATGCACACTCATACACACACGACACATACACACACACGACACATGCACACACACACTTGGCAGTAGATGAGAGACCATTGTTTGTAGAAAGATGAGGAAATCTGTTACTTCCTGCCTTTGTTTATTTTCTGTGTGTGTGTGCGTGTGTCATGTGTGTGCATGTGTGTGTGTGTGTGTGCGTGCGTGTGTCATGTGTGTGCGTGTGTGTGTGTGTGCGTGCGTGTGTCATGTGTGTGTGTGTGCGTGCGTGTGTCATGTGTGTGCGTGTGTGTATGTGTGTGTTCAGATGACACGGTCAGGTCAGAGAGCAGCTCGACATCAGACTCAACAGGACATGACAATGGTAACACACACTCACACACACTCACACGCTTCACAGTGATGCTATTTAACAACTGAGTCCAACAGCAATCAACAATCACCTGACCCCCCCGGTGTGTGTGCATGTCTGCGTGTGTCTTTCAGAGGACGGTGTGTCTCAGTGTCGCCCCCCACTGGTCTCTGCTGGTTCTCCAGTGGATGTTTATTATCAGAGCAAAACCAAAAGGAACTTACTGCACAACAGGTCCACAACTCTGCTCACTTAGCATGTTAGCTTTGACACTTAGCATGTTAGCTTTGACACAGCATATTAGTTTTGACACTTAGCATGTTAGCATTGTCTATGTTAATTCTGACATTTCGCTTATTAGCTTTGCTATTTAGTAAGTTAGCTTAAACATGTAGCATTTAATCTTTGACTTTTAACTTGTTAGCATTGATATTAAGTTCTTTTGATATTTATAATGTTAGCTTTAGGATTAAGCATGTCAGATTTGACATTTAGCTTGTTAACACACATTTACCATGTTAGCTTTGATACCTTCAGCTTTTATGTACTGTTTTAAGACAGTATGACTAGACTGTCCTTCTCTTTTAGGACTGACCATTCAGAGGTGTTACAGACCCACAAGCCCCTCCCCCTACTGCCTGCCCATCCTCCCCCTCTATCTCAGGACTCCTCCTCCTGCCCCTCTGATCCAGGAGCCCCTGGAGAAGGCGGGATCAGGGTTAGCGCAGCTCGTCGCAGTAGTAGCTCAGACGGCCTCTTGGACCACATTGCTGCCTCAAAGGAGGACGTATCCAGAGGAACCAACATGACCGGAGTGTTCCGGAGCTCCGAGGTTCTGATGGATGGACGGACAAAGATAAATAATAAATTCTCCGAGGGGCAAGGAAGGGGGGGTGGGGCAGGACGAGGAAGAGGAGGCGGTTACAGTGAGATCCTGCTGGATTACGTCTGGGGAAAACAGCAGCAACTGCAGCGACAGCAGTCCCAGCCCAATAGTAGGCAGCCAATCACATCACAGCACCAACTGCTCTACAATGGCTACTCCTCTCAGACCCCTGGAGCCCCGCCCACTTTTCATAACCACCACGGTGACCAACGGCATGTCAAAGTGACCCGCACCAAATCCTGTGGTCCCTTCCTCCCGGTGCAGCAAAGACAGTTTGAGAACAACAGTCCTCCAAGATCTGCCATCCAACCAGACCCCCACCCCCACCTGCTTCCCCCCCGACCGCCGCAGCTGTCCCTCAACCAGAACCCCCAGCTGGAGGAGGCCACCAGGAGCCTGCACAAGGCTCTTGCCCTGGAAGGTAAGGTCACATCACACCGTGGAATCGTCTGGTGGAAATGAGAGCTACATCTGAGTGTCATCAGCATAGCTGTGGTGTCATGCAAGTGTATGATTGGACCCGAGAAATGAGAGTGTACGTAACAAAGACAAGGGACCCCAGTATTGAGCCCTGAGGGGCTCCAGAAGGAAGGGGATTGGACAAGGAGATTGACGGAGAGGTAAGTAAGATTTGAACTGAACAGTACTCAGGATCACTGGATGCAGTGGTTCACTGTATCAAAGACTGTGAACTGGTCCTGCAAGATAAGGACCGAGGACTGGCCACCAGCCCCGACTGTCCTGAAGACTTCTGTGTGTGTGGCCTAAGTCTTTCACTAAGTGGCTGAAATCAGTTTTTCCACGTATCCTTGCTGGCAGCCATGTTGTCATGTTGTGTCGACCTCATCTCACCTGAACTGTGGCTTTGTGATTGACAGGTCTGAGGGACTGGTACCTGAGGAACACAGCCACTTCCATCCAGCAGAATCATGCCAACGGAAAGGCAAGCACAGGCATCACGTCTGGGTTTGAAGGTCAGCCGGGTGGGGGCGGGGCTCTGCAACGCAGGCGGACGACTCACGGTGTCATCCAACAGTCAACCAATCAGGAGGCGAATCATCATTCCACTCTGTCGCGTCACAAGCAGAAGCTGCCACATTCTGCCACGTTCCACGGACACCCGCTGCACGGCCGGTAGGTCCGCTCACCTGGTCAGGTGGGTCGGGAGAGCAAACGCTGCTGGGTCACCTGACACCTGTCTCTCTCTCTCTCTCTCTCAGGTCTGTGGACAGCTCGCTTTACCACGACTCCTTCCCTTTTCAGAAACAGGAAGTTCCTCTGAGAGAGCCGTGCAGCAGCCAGCCCTCTCCTGGAACCCTGGTCTGACTCACCAGCCAATCAGGAGGCTGAAGACAGATCAGCGGAGATCACCACTGGGTCCACCATGATGATGTCACAGAGGATGATAAGAAACAAACCCCGCCCACTTCTTTGACGTGTTTCTTATCTCACTGACTCTGCTCAGACAATCAGGACAAGGACGAGTTTTTATACAAACTTTTATTAACAGTGAAGATGATGATGATGATGATGATGATGATGATGATGATGACATCACCAGCTCTGTCTGACCAGCTGACCAACAGTAGTTGAACTTACTTTTGATCAGATCAGGTGACCAGGTGTTGATTCCTCAGGTGAGTCCTTCAGGTGTTTTTACACTTTCCTCTGCACTAAATGTTGACCAGTGTCCAGAGACTCGCTTAGAGACGGATCCAAACCAAAGGTGAACGCTGCAGCGATGTGAGTACGACCTTTGACCCCTGCACTCAGCGGTCAACGTCAGACCTTAATGAATATTAACGGACATGTGATGAACAGAGGGAACCCAACAGACACACGGCGGTGATGTGATCAGTACAATGGCCTGTTCAAAACTGTTAGCATGTCAAACTGTTAGCTCATCAGAGTGTTAGCAAGACAGCCTATCAGACTAGTGAGGTTTCTTTTTCTTTCTTTCTTTCTTTCTTTCTTTCTTTCTTTCTTTCTTTCTTTCTTTCTTTCTTTCTTTCTTTCTTTCTTTCTTTCTTTGTGTTGCCCTGTTAGCCTGCCAGGCTATCGAACAGTTTGCCTGTCAAGCTTTTATACTTTCTGGCTGTTAATCAGCCTGTTAGCCGATAAGAGTGTTAGCCTGTTAGCCAGTCAGGCTATTACAGTGTTAGTCCACTAACCTGGCAGGGTATTAAATTGTTTGTATGTTAGCATGTAACACTGTTAGGCTTTCAGACAGTTAATTTTTAGCCTGCTGGGCTGTTAACATGCCAGACTGTAGCCAAGTCCCAAACCAGGACGCAGCTCTTGAATTAGGACTCACTTTGTTAGCCTGCCAGGCTACTTCCTCATTAGCATGGTTAGCTACAGCTGTTAAACAGGTCTCAGGTCAATTTGCATCAACTTTTTCAGACATTTTTATCTTTTTATTTTTATTTTGTCTCAGGAGACGATGTCCGTCTCATGTTAGGTCTCCCTGTCAAACTTCTGTCCTCTGGAATGAAGACATGTCCTCTGAGACCAGGTCTGTTTGGGTCCAGATCCAGCCTGGAGGCAATAAGAGAGTGTGTCACTCTGTTTCAGGATAAAACATTTGCAGTGACAATCAGACAATATGTCAATATGTCGATCGATCAATCGGTTTATTGATTGTCTGAGTTGCTGTGAAAAGATTTTCTAAAACTATTTGAAACCACGTGGACAACTCTGTATGTTTGTTGCTGAAACTGCTGATTCTCACACGTTGCCATGGAAACAAGAATGTTCTCAGATCAGGCCACGCCTACTCTCATCCACACGACCAATAAACCAAAGGGAAACACAGCAGTGATGTCACTGCACAGGTAAACCTCAGGTCTGCAGATGACATCACACTGTGACATCACAGACACGACGCTGGACAAGCCCCGCCCACTTCCTGTCACTGGACACTATTACATGTGTCGCTGATTGATTGACAGGTATGGGCAGCACTGTTTGTCTGAAACTTCAATCCCAGCATGCACCTCTTCACACACACACACACACACTGTCCGCTACTGCAGAACTACTCTGTAGTAACCTGATACTCTGAGTACTGCAGTATAAGGACTCAGGTCCAGCAGAACTTCACCAGCCTCCAGAACCAAACTCAGTATCTAAAAATGTGACGATTTGTTTCAATCAACAGTGAAATAACAAACAGACAAAGTTTTTATGTTTTAATACAGTTGTTTACCATGAAGGTTGTCAATGTTAAAGTCACAGTACCAGCAGTGCAAGAACTAACAGTAACAATACTAACAGTACCAGTAGCATCAGTACAGTACCATTTAGTACAAGTTCCATCAGTATCAGTACCATGCAGCACTAGTACTAGTGAGTGACTCAGTCATTATTATTAGTTTTGTTGTGATTGGTCCAGGTCAGTGTGACATCACAGCCGTCTGTGCTGTGATGCGTTCAGGTGCACTCCACAGTTACCGTTTGTTTCTAAACTTTGTGTAAAAAAATCTTTTTCTATTGTTATCATTTGTATGTTGGCTTTTTTTTTACTTTGAAAGTTTCTGCTGTTTCACGCTTGAAAAAAATTTGTGTAAATAAATGAGTGACGGGTCGTAAAGATGCTGTTTTTAAATAAACATTCACTCATTCATCTGCACAGTTCTGCCTGCTGTAGAACATGAGCAGCGTGTCAGGTGTCATGGCAGACTGAACCTACAGGGGGTGCTGCACACTCACCTGATGCAGCTAAACAAATTACGTTGACAGTGACATCTGCTGGTCAGTCACTGAAATCACTACATTCAGGTCTGCATCAGTTAACAGCTGGTAACGGTGACCATCTGGTTACCAACAGTTACAATCTGTTTACTACAATTTGGTTAGCATCATTTAGCATCTGGTAAGCAACATTAAGTGTCTATTTACCAAGAGCCACCATTTTGTTTAGCAACAGTTCCATATTTTTAGAAAAAAAGCCTCTTAGAGTTAGTAAATGATAACCAAGAGTTACCTTCTGTTTACTATAGTTAACAGCTGGTTAGCTTCTGTCTACTACAATTTGGCTAGCAGTATTTATTATCTGGTTAGCAACATTTGGCATCTGCTTACCAAAAGCTAGAATTGTTTTAGCAACAATTTACATTTTATTTGAAAAAATAGCTTTTGGTTATGGTTAGCATCTGGTTACCAGTCACCATCTGGTTACTTAGTGGCACCTTCTGTTTCCTACAGTTTGGCTTGTAACATGTAACGTCAGGTTACATTTTGTTTGGGAACATTTTAAATTTTATTCGAAAAAGTAACGTTACAGTTACAGTTCGTGTCTGGTTACCGACACTTAGTGAGTGGTTACCAAAGGTTAGCAACAGTTAACCTGTTCAGACCTGGTATTAACATGTAGTTACATGTTACACTCACTCTTCTCTCTCCCTCACACACACACACACACACAAACAGACTCATGACGTCAGTGTGTATTTGTACAAAGGGCGGAGGTCACAGGTCACAGGAGGTCACAGGAGACCACGACAGTTGGACTTAATTCTGTTCGCATGAGGAAGGACGAACCTGGTCTGAAGGAGACTAGGAGGGATGGCAGTGTAGGACGTTAGGGAGTAGGAAAGCAGGAGAGGTTTGGAGGAAGAGTATTGGGACGCGTCCCGTCCTCTCAGGTAAACACGGTGAACTTTTCTTCACCGGCGACATCGAAGTCCAGAAACAAAGAAGCGGAGTGACCGATGAGAAAAGGAAGAGAAGGAACAGAGCCAGAGAGTTCACACGTGTTGTCCGGGTCAGAACCGGAACACAAGAACTGGATCAAACCGGAAAACTCGGACAATCTTTCCATGTTTACATCAGAGGCTGAACTAAGTTCCTGCTCGGAGCGGTTAGCTCTGTTAGCTCCGTTAGCTGCCGGGTCATTAAACCCGGGTGCAACTTTGACTCGGGTTCATTTTAGTCTGCTTTACTGACTCGAGTTTTTATTTGACTTTTATGTGTGAAGAGCGGAAGCTGTTAGCAGCGGCGGCTACAAGCTAACGGTAACTAACCGGTGAGAACGGACGGTGTCATGACCCGAGGTAAAGTACTACACTAGTGCTAATGCTACAGTACTGCAGTACTACTACTGTATAAGTACTGTGACCCATGTGTACTGTCAAAGTTACCGTAATACTCTGTAAGTAGTCTATTAGTAATATTGTAGTAAAATACACATTTTAATGTACTGTAATAATATTAATATTGCAGTATAAGTACACAGAGTAAAGTAGTCTAATATTAATATTGCAGTAAAATACACATTTTATAGTACTGTAATTTTAATATTGCAGTTTAGATACAGAGTAAATTACTTTAATAATTATGGAAACACAGCAGTATAAATACACAGAGTAAATACTGTAATAGTACTAGTACACAGCTTAAAGTGATGTGGGAAATTCGTTGACAGTAAAACTTATTGGTCCATTGACGTGATTTATCAGTAAAATATAACATAAAGTAGTGGAGAACAAATAGAAATACACAGGTCAAGTACCTGATGTACTAGATACTTCATGACCATAATACAGTCGCTGAACCAATCACTTAATCAACATAATATCCCTTCAGGTCATGTTGTTTCCATGACGACAACCCCTGCTGCTCTCAGTGGACCAGTCCAGGACCAGGTTCAGTTTGAAATCTTCCCCCTCCTTCTGTGACACGCTGCTGTTTCTCTCCTCTGATTGGTCGCCTGTGACCCGTCTGCCATCATGTACCTCACGTGTCAGAAGTTAGGGCGGAGCTCCAGACTCAGGAAGCTGGCGGCTGTCATGGTTACCGTGTACACCGTCAAAAAACTGTCTCCATACGTGTGGAGGAGGATACTAGTGAGCGAGCACACACACACACGTTTGCTTTTATGTCTTTGTGAGGACCCTCATAGACATAATACATTCCCCAGTCCCTTATCCTAACCTTAGCCTAAACCCAAAAACCAGGTCTTAACCCTTAAAAAGCCCTTTATTTTGAAAATGTCCTCACAAAGATAGGTTTGTATGTTTTTTGGTCTCCACAAAAGATATATAAACATGTACACTTTCCACACGTAACTGGGTGTGTTTGTTTTGTTTATAGGGAACTGCGGCAGGTAAACAGCTGGGTGGAGCTAATCTCACTGGGGGTGTGGTCACGTCCTCCTCCAGCTCAGTGGAAAATGACAGAGTGAAGAAGAAACATGACAGCAGGTGCATTGATGTTTTTATACTTTAAAGGGATAGTCCATGTTTTTTGACGCTTGGTGGGATGAAGTATTGACTGTGCTGTGAGCGCCACCTGCTGCTCACACAACAGAAGTAATAAAATCTACATCAGCTTAAGAGAGATAAAGACGTGGACATGTCCTGGGACTTTGGTGTGGAAGAGTGAGTGGTTTACAAACTTAGGTTTCCTGTGAGATAATGACATGAACAAATTTTTAAACTAATGTAGATTTTATAAGCTGTGTCTTTTGTTGAATGGTTAAAACCAGTTTCAGTGATTTTAGCTCACAGGGACACAGGAGCTGCTGGTCCACTGCTGCCTCGTGTGGTCACTTTGTGTCACTGCTGGTCTACTGCTGCCTCGTGTGGTCACTTTGTGTCACTGCTGCCTCGTGTGGTCACTTTGTGGTCACTTTGTGTCACTGCTGCCTCGTGTGGTCACTTTGTGTCACTGCTGGTCTACTGCTGCCTCGTGTGGTCACTTTGTGTCACTGCTGCCTAGTATGGTCACTGTGTGTCACTGAGGTGAATCTGAACAAAGGATTTCAAACCCTGAAGTGACAAAATAAAACATTTGAACTTAGTGATGGAGGCAGCAGTGGATCAACAACTCCTGTGTCCCTGTGAGCTAAAATCACTGGTTTTCTCTATGGACTTTGGTGTGGGAGAGTGAGTGGTGATTGAGCCATTATTTCACTTTTAAGTAAACATTGCCATGACAACAGGTTCAGGCTGTAGGACCCAGTGTCTGTGTGTGTGTGTGTGTCCTCAGGTCTCCGTCAGTGAACAGGGAGTTTGTCCTCAGACTGTTTCGCCTGTTGAAGCTCTTGTTTCCACGGTTACTGTGTCCAGAGGTTGGACTGTTGGTTCTGCATTCTATCACTCTGATGTCCAGAACCTTCCTGTCCATCTACGTGGCTGCTCTGGATGGTCTGTCCCCATATGTCTCTGTCTTTGTGTCTAATGTTGCATTTACACCAAACACAAGTTTGAATGTTCGTGCCCCCCCCCCCGGGCTAACGCTAACGCTAACTGTGTTAGTAATTAATTAGCTAGCAGGTCTTCCAACTTTCTTGTTCATTTCCGTCTCCTCCAGGTCTCAATCACTGGTTTTCTCTATGGACTTTGGTGTGGGAGAGTGAGTGGTGATTGAGCCATTATTTCACTTTTAAGTAAACATTGCCATGACAACAGGTTCAGGCTGTAGGACCCAGTGTGTGTGTCTGTGTGTGTGTGTGTGTCCTCAGGTCTCCGTCAGTGAACAGGGAGTTTGTCCTCAGACTGTTTCGCCTGTTGAAGCTCTTGTTTCCACGGTTACTGTGTCCAGAGGTTGGACTGTTGGTTCTGCATTCTATCACTCTGATGTCCAGAACCTTCCTGTCCATCTACGTGGCTGCTCTGGATGGTCTGTCCCCATATGTCTCTGTCTTTGTGTCTAATGTTGCATTTACACCAAACACAAGTTTGAATGTTCGTGCCCCCCCCCCGGGCTAACGCTAAAGCTAACTGTGTTAGTAATTAATTAGCTAGCAGGTCTTCCAACTTTCTTGTTCATTTCCGTCTCCTCCAGGTCTCATTCACAGACATCGCATTGCAAACATTTTTCACTTGAGTTGAAATATTTTTGAATGTTTGGATGTTCTTCTTTGTTTACGTAGTAAGATTCCAATTTAAAATATGGCAGATTCATCCTGGCTGCTGTAGAAACATGGCGGCACAAGATGGCGGCCTCCATAAAGCAAGACCTGCAGCTAAAGTACTTTATAGTTTTATTTTATTTCAAAGTTATTGTACACAAACATAAACTGGAGCTCTAAAAAAGATAATCATGAACATTTTAACGTCACTCACATAAAACGCTGATCTCGAACGCACCACAAGGATCAGAGCGACTAATCAATAGTATTGATGATGTGCAGGTGCGATAGTGAAGTGTATCGTACAGAAGGATCCGCAGTCGTTCGTCCTTCAGCTCGCTAAGTGGCTCCTTGTCGCCGTCCCTGCGACGTTCATCAACAGCGCCATTCGCTTCCTGGAGGGTCAGCTGACCCTGAACTTCAGGAGCCGCCTGGTTGGCCACGCCTACCAGCTGTACTTCACCAACCAGGTCACGCCCACTAACACACACACACAACACAGCAGAGTGTGACCTGGATGACCTCTGACCTGGTGTGTTTCCACAGACATATTACCGCGTCAGTAACATGGACACTCGTCTGTCCAACCCTGACCAGTCCCTCACCGAAGACATCGTCATGTTCTCCGCCTCCATTGCTCACCTGTACTCCAACCTGACCAAACCAATCCTGGACGTGGTCGTCACCTGCTACACCCTGCTGCGCACCGCCCAGTCCAAAGGTAGGCCCCGCCCCCAGTCTGAAGACAAGACCCGCCCAATCCAAAGGTAGGCCCCGCCCCCAGTCTGAAGACAAGACCTGCCCAGTCCAAAGGTAGGCCCCGCCCCCAGTCTAAAGATAAGACCCGCCCAGTCCAAAGGTAGGCCCCCCCCCAGTCTGAAGACAAGACCCGCCCAGTCCAAAGGTAGGCCCCGCCCCCAGTCTAAAGACAAGACCCGCCCAGTCCAAAGGTAGGCCCCGCCCCCAGTCTGAAGACAAGACCCGCCCAGTCCAAAGGTAGGCCCCCCCAGTCTAAAGACAAGCCCCGCCCAGTCCAAAGGTAGGCCACGCCCCCAGTCTAAAGATAAGCCCCATCTAGTCCAAAGGTCTACATGGGCGGGGCCTACCTTTGAAGCTAGGCTCCACCCACCCAGCTCTATGTATGAAGTCATTACTAAAAGAGGCTAAAGGTCACCTCCACCTCACCTCTTCCCACAGGAGCAAACACCACATGGCCGTCAGTCATCGCCGGCCTGGTGGTGGCGCTCACCGCCAAAGTGCTGCGAGCTTTCTCGCCACGATTCGGAAAACTCGTCGCTGAGGAGGCCAAGAGGAAAGGAGATCTGCGCTACATGCACTCGCGTATCATCGCTAACTCTGAGGAGATCGCATTCTACGGAGGACACAAGGTCAACAACCTGTGCTGCTGCCCCCTGCTGGACAACTGCACCATTACACCAATGTCACTGCTGAGAATGAGTGGGTGTGTTTGATTCGAAGGTGGAGACAGTCCAGCTGAGTGTGGGTGTGCTTGATTCGTAGGTGGAGACGTCCCAGCTGAGTGTGGGTGTGTTTGATTCGTAGGTGGAGACAGTCCAGCTGAGTGTGGGTGTGTTTGATTCGAAGGTGGAGACAGTCCAGCTGAGTGTGGGTGTGCTTGATTCGTAGGTGGAGACAGTCCAGCTGAGTGTGGGTGTGTTTGATTCGCAGGTGGAGACGTCCCAGCTGAGTGTGGGTGTGTTTGATTCGTAGGTGGAGACAGTCCAGCTGAGTGTGGGTGTGTTTGATTCGCAGGTGGAGACGTCCCAGCTGAGTGTGGGTGTGTTTGATTCGTAGGTGGAGATCGGTGAGTGTGGGTGTGTTTGATTCGCAGGTGGAGACGTCCCAGCTGAGTGTGGGTGTGTTTGATTCGTAGGTGGAGATGTCCCAGCTGAGTGTGGGTGTGTTTGATTCGTAGGTGGAGACAGTCCAGCTGAGTGTGGGTGTGTTTGATTCACAGGTGGAGATGTCCCAGCTGAGTGTGGGTGTGTTTGATTCGCAGGTGGAGATGTCCCAGCTGAGTGTGTTTGTGTTTGATTCGCGGGTGGAGACAGTCCAGCTGAGTGTGGGTGTGTTTGATTCGTAGGTGGAGACAGTCCAGCTGAGTGTGGGTGTGTTTGATTTGCAGGTGGAGATGTCCCAGCTGAGTGTGGGTGTGTTTGATTCGCAGGTGGAGATGTCCCAGCTGAGTGTGGGTGTGTTTGATTCGCAGGTGGAGATGGCCCAGCTGCAGCGCAGCTACTTGTCTCTGTCGTCTCAGATCCATCAGATTCTGCTCAAGCGTCTGTGGTACGTCATGTTGGAACAGTTCCTCATGAAGTATGTTTGGAGTGCGTCCGGCCTGGTGATGGTTGCCGTACCGATCATCACTGCCACAGGATATTCCAAACATGGTAAATGCACGCACTCCATATGTGGTAATGCCAATTACTGGGTACAAAAAACCACAAAGTAAATACAATCTGGATGATGATGTCATACAGCGCTGTTACTGTTTGAACTTTGACCTCAGACTCAGAGGAGGTGAAGCAGGCGGCCATGTTGATGAAGGAGGAGGAGCTTGTGAGTGACAGGACGCAGGCCTTCACCACGGCCCGAAACCTGCTCAACGCCGGAGCCGACGCCGTGGAGAGAATCATGAGCTCGTACAAGGAGGTGACTCCTCCCCCTCTGTTGTCATGTGACCCTGTCAGGTGAGCAGCAGATGTTGACCCCAGGTGACCTCAACTGTGTCTCCAGGTAACAGAGTTGGCGGGTTACACAGCCAGAGTCTCTGAGATGTTTGACGTGTTTGAGGACGTGAGTCAGGGAATCTTCCGTCGCTCTGTGGACGGAGAGGAGGAGTCACCAGCAGGGGGCGGAGCTGTGGTTCGACACGGTCATCGTGTCACTGGACGTCTGGAGATCAGAGGTGTGCAGAGGTCACAACTCAGTGTTAGTGTTGTTTATTGTTGTTGTTTTCACATTGTTCATTGTTGCCATGCTGCAGGTCATGTGATCAGTGTGGAGAAGGGCATTCGCTGTGAGAACCTGCCAATCATCACGCCAACAGGTGACGTGGTGGTGACCAGTCTGAACATCCAGGTAACACACACACAGGTTTGACAAGACCATGACATCATCACCTGCAGGTGTGTCACCTGTGACATCATCACTGTCTAAGTCTGTTCATCTGCTCCTGTGTGACATCTGTGGCACTGTGTGTTTGTGACCACAGGGGGGCACTGTGGACACACACCACAGCAGTGTGTGTGTGTGTGTGTGTGTGTGTGTGTGTGTGTGTGAAATGATTGATAGAAACAGAACACTCTCTCTGTTGTCTGCCTGTTGACCTCTGACCTCTGGGCTTTGACAGCTGCTCTGTGATTGGTCCGTTCTCTCTGATTGCGTCACTGTCACAGTTTAACTCCCTGTTTACGCGATCACGTGTGTGTGTGTGTGTGTGTCTCAGGTGGATGAGGGCATGAACGTCTTGATCACTGGTCCAAACGGTTGTGGTAAAAGTTCTCTGTTCAGGATCCTCAGTGGACTCTGGCCCGTCTACGCAGGAGTTCTGTACCGACCAGAACCAGAACACATGTTCTACATCCCACAGAGGTGAGGACTACAACGATCCACACAGCGGCAGAGTTCTCGCTCTGACCGAGAAACAAGCACACAGGTGACAGGGACAAAGATCCACACAGCGGCGGAGCTCTTGCTCCGACCGAGACAAAGATCCACACAGCGGCAGAGCTCTCGCTCTGACCGAGAAACAAGCACACAGGTAACAGGGACAAAGATCCACACAGTAGCAGAGCTCTCGCTCTTACTTAAAAATAGTCACTCAGGTGAGAACTGCATAGATCCACCTGGCACGAGTAGTACAGATGTAGTAACATTGCAGTAGTACTGCAGTAGTGTGTATTAGTACTGTGTGTACTCCACAGGCCCTACATGTCAGAGGGAACACTGAGGGACCAGGTGATTTATCCAGACTCTGTGGACGACATGATTCACAGAGGAGTCACTGATTCTCATCTGGAGGAGATTCTGAAGACGGTTCACCTGCTCTACATCCTGGACCGAGAGGGAGGTCTGTGTGTATATGTGTGTGTGTGTGTATATGTGTGTGTGTGTGTGTGTGACTGTGTGAGACTGTGTGTGTGTGTGTGTGTGAGACTGTGTGTGTGTGTGTTCTTGTACTTGCTACAGAGTGAGGACATTTTGTCTGGTCCTCACTTCTTTAAAGGGCTTTTTCAGGGTTAAGACCTGGTTTTAGGGTTAGGGTGAGAATTGGGTCTAGGATAAGGTTAGGGTAAGAGGCTAGAGAATGTGTTATGTCTACGAGGGTCCTCACTATGATAGAAGCACAAACATGTGTGTGTGTCTCAGGTTGGGAGGCGGTCAGTGATTGGCGGGACGTCCTGTCAGGAGGTGAGAAACAGAGGATGGGAATGGCTCGTATGTTTTATCACCGGTAAATATAATTCATCCTCCATGTTTCACTCTCTCACTGCGTTCACTCACCACTCACTCTCTACGTCTCTCGCCCAGCCCTCGTTACGCGCTGCTGGACGAGTGTACGAGCGCCGTCAGCATCGACGTGGAGGGAAACATCTTCCAGGCTGCAAAGGATGCTGGGATAGCTCTGCTGTCAATCACACACAGACCGTCACTGTGGTCAGCTCACACACTCACACACTCACACACACAGCGTTACCATGGTGACATCAGTGAAACGTGTTCTACGGAGAGATCAGGTTGAGATGTCGCAGTGTTCTTTGTGTCCTGCAGGGGGCAGCAGAGATCTGACTGTCTTCTCTTCTTCCTCTAACAGGAAGTATCACTCTCACCTGCTGCAGTTTGATGGAGAAGGTGGATGGAGGTTTGAGCCTCTGGATGCCTCCACCCGTCTGTCTCTGCAGGTAAACTAATCAAGCCTGCTCCACCTCCAGGTCTCTGGTTCTTTCTCCAACTCTTGGTGGTCTTGACCTCCTAAACTGTCTGGTCATGATCTTCTTAGTTCCAAGCTGTTCCTGGTTCTGGTCTCTGGTCTCTAACCTCATTCTGGTCTCTGGTCTCTAACCTCATTCTGGTCTCTGGTCTCTAACCTGTTCCTAGTTCTGGTCTCTAACCTCATTCTGGTCTCTGGTCTCTAACCTGTTCCTGGTTCTGGTCTCTGGTCTGTCTCAGGAGGAGAAGCAGCGTCTGGAGAACCAGCTCTCTGGAATCCCGAAGATGCAGCAGCGACTGTCGGAGTTGTGCGTCCTGCTGGGTGAGAGAGAGGGCGAGCGAGAGGGGGAGGAGCCAGAGGAGAGGACACATGAAGAGGATTAGCTCTCATGAGTTTCAGCTGGTTACCATGGAAACACTCAGCAAGACCATCATGTGACTGAAACTGATCTGAAGCTGTACCGAACCAGAACCTTGATCTGACATCAGTCACATGAGTGTGAGGTCAAAGGTCATGTCATGCGATTTTTAACCTGTGCAATGTTTCTTCTTTTATCTGATAGAAGATACGATAATCCATCAGCTGAACAAATAAACCAGAGATTAACAACGATGATGTAGAACGACCTGAACTTTAGCCTTTAATCTGTTTGTTTTTCAAAATAAAGTTCAGTCAAAAAAAAAGCAGCTCAGTACTTTTATTTTGTGACTGTGTTAACGCTGTGTTCACACTAACACACAGTGACGTCAGAGGCCAAGCTTGTGTGAGTGATGCTAACGCTGAGCCATGCTAACCATGCAATGCAACGATGCTCAAGTTAAAATATGTGAACTTGTATTTTTACAGTTCACACCAAATGTTGACATGATGACTTTACAAACAAAGCTTGTGCAGCTGTGTGTGTTGTTTATATAAGCTGTAGTTAGCTTAGCATTAGCCCCAGTTGAGTAGTCAGCATTAGCCCTTGGAGAGTAGTTAGCATAGCATTAGCCCCTAGAGAGTAGTCAGCAGAGCATTAGCCCCAGAAGAGTATTTAGCTTAAGCACCAGAAAAGTGGTTAGCTTAGCATTAGCCTAAGAAGAGAAGTTAGCATTGCATTAGTCTTTGGAGAAAATTTAGCTTAGCTTTAGCACCAGGGAAGTATTTTGCTTGGCGTTATCCTCAAGAGAATAGTTAGCTGAGCATTAGTTGCAGACGAGCAGTCATGTAGTAGTTGCCGTTAAACACCAAAGAAGAAGAGTTTGTTGGACACCTCAAGTTACTCAAACAGTCACTATTAACTGTTAACAAAGTTAGCATTAGCTCCAGAACCTAACTTAAAATAAACTCAACTTATCTCAGGACAGCAGGTGAGAAAATGAACGATTTTTCTATTCTATTTTTACATTGTGCAGACACAGACCTGTTGTGACCTTTGACCCTGAACTCCAGAGGACCTTCGTCACATGACTCTGTGAGGGCGTGACCCCGTTTTTGTTCCAATATCAGATTGATTAAAGACGTCATAATGAAATACTTGAAATAACTAATAAATCAATCACTGATCGATAGTGTCATTAAACGCGGTTAGCGGAGGCAGACCCTCGTGCCGCCGCAGAGGAGCGTCAGAAAAGCGTCCTGGTGCAGCGCGGAGCGCAGCGCGGAGGGCGGGGTCTGTGTCGGACCTGTTGTGCGGCTCTCGGTGCGGATCTCTGCGCTGCGTCTCCGCTCAACTCTGCGCCTTATCTGGAAGTTTGTCGGGGCGGGTCAAACTGCGGCGGACCGCGGAGCAGCGTACCGAGCTCAGGTGAGTCTGACCCGGATCACACGGTTCGGTTTTCACGGTGCCAACATTCCCGGAGCCGCAGCTGCTGCAGGAGGGAGGGAGTGGGATTCAGGCGTGTCTGACAGCCGCGCGCCAGACTCCGTTCACTCATCTGACGCTTTTACATGTTGTCGCTTGTCGTTTACACCGTGGACGTGACCAAAGGCAGCGAAGCGTGTTTATAGGACCGTGAGGACCGATTCTTTGATTCGGTGTGAACCACGTAAGTCATTGACGGTTGTCATCGTCGGTTTCCCGGTTTGAGTTGTCACAGTTGTGAACAGACACCGGAGGAGGCTGCGGAGCAGCGAGTGTTAAAGTAGACGTTTCTTCAACGAGGTTTGGTTCGTGTGAATCTGCTGCTCAGTCACTTTTCTTAGTGTCTCTGTTCCCAGCCTGTTCCGGCACGGCATGGCTCAGCCCGGAGCCGCGCTCTGAATAACTGACATTCCAACACACACACACACGCTCTCTCGCTCTCGTACAGCACGCGCGCGCACATACACATACAAGTGCATTTTAAAGTCACCTTTGATGACGTTACATAAGGAAAGAATGTGTCACGTGACTCTGAACAAAAACAATATAGACAATAACTGTGCCCCCCCCACAGGAAGTTAGTTCACTGTCTGCTGTAAAAACTGTAAAACTATTAAAACTGAAAATCAAGACTTAAAGTCTATAAACTGTAGAAATATAAGATAAACAAAAAAAGTAAGAACAGTTAAAAACACGCAAACTACAGATTATTGTTACAAAAAACTGAAAACATTTTAATCAAAAAAAAAAAAAACAGTCTAAAACTTAAAAACTAAAAATGATCAAAAGTGTCAAAACATTTCAGAAGCTGAAAAATCACTGAAACAAAGTCTACATTATATATAAAAACACTGATAAAAAATCTGGACTGTAAAACCAAAAACATGTAAAAAATTACACTGTAAAACTACAACAAATGAAAACATTTAAAACTTCAGAGTTTTTTTCCCCTGATTCACAAAAACATTAAAGTCTATCAATCATCAATAAAATGATCAATAATAAAGTGAGTCACGGACAGTTCAGCTCACTGTTACTGTGTGTGTGTATGTGATCACCAACATCATCATCATCCGTGTGATGAAGATGATTTAACACAAATGTCCATTTGAATAATCTGAAGGATTTAGTCGAGTCCAGATTCACATTCAGTCAGATTAGTGTTTGTGCTTAATCACTTTTAATCTACACACTCACACACGTACACGCGCACACACGCGCACACACAGTTTATTATTTAGCTTCTTCAAAGTGATGCTAACAGTAGCCACACTTTTACAAAATGGTGGACAGCTGTGAAAAAAGGCCCAGTCTGTGTTTTTCAGTTGGGTTAGGGTTAGAAACTGTGATCTTATTGTTGAACGGTGCCGTTGGTCATAACATGAGATTCTCTCTGTGAACATGAACATTCATGTTTGAGTGTATGTTCATGTTTGTGATGTGTAAGGTGAATGTGTACATGCCGGTCCTCACAAACACTGAAGGACCAGTCATTGTGTGTGTGTGTGTGAGAGAGAGACTCATCTGAAGATCAAAGAACTGCTGGTTCTGTTCCTGAGGGAACACACACACACACACACACACACACACACACACACACACACCCTCAGGGAGTGTGTGTGTGTGTGTGTGTGTGTGTGTTTACATGAAACTGTGTTTCAGTCAAACTGCGAAATGAGCTGATCTGAGTTTTTGTGTCCCAACAAATTGGACAGAGTGAGACCTCTTGTCACTCTGGTTGTGACCTGGTCTTTGTCCTGACGTCATTGTGGGTCAGTTTTACACCAGCAGAGGGCGTCTGTCAAACAAACTACTGATGGACTTAACAAAGAAGTTAAATTGCAGGTGAACGGATCTAAACCGGGTTAAACCCGGGTTAAACCCGCTCAGCTCATTTCTTCTTCATCAGTGTCGTTTCGCGGCTTCACCTTCCAGATGTTAGCATAGCTGTTAGCCACGCAAGTTTGTTTACTTTTCACGACCAGAGTAAAATTGTTGTGTCTGTTTTTATTTGTGTTGCGATTGTGACGTCATATTTCATGTACGTTTTATAAAACCACAGGAAGTAGAAAAAACTCACAACAATGTTGTCCTGGAGAGGGAGCTGTCTGTCTGTCTGCAGCTGTCTGTCTGTCTGCAGCTGTCTGTCTGTACCTGTCTGTCTGCAGCTGTCTGTCTGTAGTTGTTCGTCTGCAGCTGTCTGTCTGTCTGCAGCTGTCTGTCTGTCTGTACCTGTCTGTCTGCAGCTGTCTGTC
>JAFBJR010000504.1:69014-79014 GCA_016785285.1 Brachirus orientalis | reverse complement strand
GCGTCACCTTTAACCTCCTCCCCTCCCCCTCCCCCTCCCCCTCCACCCGTCTCTCCGCCTGGTTGGTTTGTCTCTTCTGTACGAGCTGCTCGCTCGCTCGCTCTCTCTCTCTGTCCCCCGTCCTCCTCCTCCTCCTCCTTTAAAACCTCTTCACTCGTCCTTCATCTTTTGTTTCTGTTGAAAGCTTCACACACCTGATAAACACACACATGCACACACCATTTAATATAATATAATATAATATAATATAATATAATATAATATAATATAATATAATATAATATAATATAATATAATATAATATAATTCTGTGTTCATTGATCCAGGTTTATTCATGTAAATGTTACACTGTGAGTCAGTCTGCTTTGTCTTGTGTCAGATTATAATCTGCGGTGAGACGGTTCAGATTAACACGCCTAATCTGATCTGGTGACGAACTAAAGCGGATCCAGGACTGAGCCCTGAGCAACTTGTGTGTCATCACCATAGATTCTGATTAGAACTGAGAGACTTATCACAATATACTGTTTTACATCATCAGTATATGTCGGGATGTAGATCAAATCAATATTTCTGTAAGGCTGGGTTACATGTGTTATCAATAATCTGTGTATAATCTGAGTCTCTATCCTGATATAACAGATAAATGTGGATAAGGCTGCTCACAGTTTGTTTCTCTGGACTCATGAGATGTTTGTCAGTGACAATACACTGTAAATACAATATAATCTACTGTTTGTAATCTGGATTACAAGATTTTAAAATACAGTTATTATTACCTTTAATTTAAGATAAAATGCTTTATGAAGATTTCGTGTGCTATAAACAATGACACTGACTATAAATATGGTCCAATTCTACTGTAACACAAATAATTAAAATTTAAAAAGTGACTTTTTAAATAAATAAAACATTTAGTTTACAATATTTCATAAATGTACTCAATATAATAAATCTGATGATTTTTAAAGCAACAGTCCTTTAAAACCAGGAAAAGCCATCACAGATACTTTATCATGATCTGACGAGATCCAAAGTCTAAGACCAGATCTGGTCTCATGTTGTCACAGAGATTATCTACAGATTTTATTGTTTCATTTTCACAAAAAAAAGAAAGAAAAATCCATGAAAGTTGAATTTCACTTCAGCTTTTTGATTGTGTGTGTGTGTGTGTGTGTGTGTGTGTGTGTGTGTGTGTGTGTGTGTTACTTGAACTTATCGACCTGTTCCATTGTTTCCCTGTGGATGGAGGCGGGGCCAAACCCTGAAGGGGCGGGTCATGTGTAAATGTGTCCATATTGAAAATGAACCATTCCACTGCCGTTGTCTCTCGGCAACATGTCCAGGTGGACAGCAGTGGACATGTTGGACACATTGACATCCAGGTCTAACGTCCAAAGAGTGTTTGAGGAACGACGGCCTGTGATTGGTCGACACGTCTTAATGCAGAAACATTAAATCACATCACACCAACAATATTTATGTCTGCTGGTCCACCAGCTGTCCACACACACACACACACACACACACACAGTTAGACCTCAGGCTGTGTGTGTGTTTCTCTTTGTGTGTTTGATTGATGTGTGTGTGTGTGTGTGCGCGCGTGCGTGTGTGTGTGCGCGCGTGCGTGTGTGTGTGTGTGTGTGTGCAGTGGTCCATGTGACCCTCAGTGTGTGATTAATATTACATGAGGCTCCTGATGAGAGGTGGACAAACACTCCCAGCTGAGCTCTGACACACACACGTTTGTATAGTATTCATAGTGAGGACCCTCATAGACATAATACATTCTCTATCCCCGTACAGAAACATAATTCTAACCCTAACAGCCTCAACCCTGAAAAAGCCCAGACAAAATGTCCTCACTCTGTCAAAATGTCCTCACTTTGACAAAATGTCCTCACTTTGACAAAATGTCCTCACTTTGACTAAATGTCCTCACTCTGTCAAAATGTCCTCACTTTGATAAAATGTCCTCACTCTGTCAAAATGTCCTCACTTTGATAAAATGTCCTCACTCTGTCAAAATGTCCTCACTTTGATAAAATGTCCTCACTCTGTCAAAATGTCCTCACTTTGATAAAATGTCCTCACTCTGTCAAAATGTCCTCACTTTGATAAAATGTCCTCACTCTGTCAAAATGTCCTCACTTTGATAAAATGTCCTCACTCTGTCAAAATGTCCTCACTTTGATAAAATGTCCTCACTCTGTCAAAATGTCCTCACTTTGATAAAATGTCCTCACTCTGTCAAAATGTCCTCACTTTGATAAAATGTCCTCACTCTGTCAAAATGTCCTCACTTTGATAAAATGTCCTCACTCTGTCAAAATGTCCTCACTTTGATAAAATGTCCTCACTCTGTCAAAATGTCCTCACTTTGATAAAATGTCCTCACTCTGTCAAAATGTCCTCACTTTGATAAAATGTCCTCACTCTGTCAAAATGTCCTCACTTTGATAAAATGTCCTCACTCTGTCAAAATGTCCTCACTTTGATAAAATGTCCTCACTCTGTCAAAATGTCCTCACTTTGATAAAATGTCCTCACTCTGTCAAAATGTCCTCACTTTGATAAAATGTCCTCACTCTGTCAAAATGTCCTCACTTCCTCAGCTTTTTAAGTTTTTTGGTCCCCACAAAGATACCCATACAAGAACACACACACACCCATGTTTTATGAGCAGTGTGTGTTGTGTCACAGATAAGATGATGTTAAACACACACACACTAAAGTCTCTGCGGTTGTCATGACAACCAGAACACTTTACAATCCTCACCTGCTGTGACCTGTCAGCTGTGAACCAATCACACGACAGCTCACCTGAACACACACACACAGCGATCAGGTCTTCTTCTGTGCTGTTTCCCATCATGCACTGGGCTCACAGTGGGATCAGTGAAGGTCCCACAGCAGCAGCTGATGGAGGAGAATCAAAGCAGCTGAGGGACGATGTTCCTCCACCCGCCTGAAGCTGCTGCTGCTGCTGCTGCTGCTGCTGCTGCTGCTGCTGCTGGTCCAGGTTCCAGACTGAAGGTCCCACAGCAGCTGGAGGCTCCACCCAGTGCCTCACCTTCTCTCTGAAGCTCAGGAGGAAACTTGTCTTCTTCTTTTGGTCATTAACAGTTCATGACCAAAGCTGAGGATCAGGATATGGATCAACCACTCGGTTCAGAACCGACCCTTCCTGATTCATCTGGACAAGACTCTGAGATACTTGGACCAGCAGCTCCTCTTCATCCAGAAGAGGGCGTTCCACCCTTCTCCATCTGAGGATGAGCTCAGACTTGGTGGTGCTGACTCTTCTGCCAGATGATTCACACTGACCCAGTGAGAGCTGGAGCTCAGCGTTTGATGATGAAGAGACCACTGAACCTGAGTCATCAGAGCCCTCAACTCTTACTGCCCCCCCATCAATCAATCAATCAATCAATCAATCAATCAATCAATCAATCAATCAATCAATCAATCAATCAATCACATGTGGACTGGTTTCCCATGAGGGTCCAGGTCCAGGTGCAGGTGCAGGTGCAGGTGCAGGTCCAGGTCCAGGTCCAGGTCCAGGTCCAGGTCCAGGTCCAGGTCCAGGTCCAGGTCCAGGTCCAGGTCCAGGTCCTGGTTCACATGGATCTGAGCAGTTGGACTTTAACTCCCTGCAGTTGGTGTCAGTGGTGATGTTTCCATGGTAACAGTTCAACTTATTGTTACTGTATCATGTTCAGTGAGAACCATTTGGAAACAGCTGTTAAACACCAGTGATTCACTGCCTCGCTCTACCACTCTCTCTCTCTCTCTCTAACTTCACGCCTGAAACCTCAGATTAAATATTAATGAGCCTGGCTCCGCCCACCACCATGTGTGTGTGAGTGAGCAGAAAACCCCGCCCCCTCAGTTCCCACTAAGCCCCTCTCCCTCTCTCTGTGTGAATCTGAATGTCTCTCGCCCCTCTCTCTCTCTCTCTCTCTCAGAACAATGTGTCGTTCACAATAATGGGATTACAGCCGGCTGCTCGCTCGCCCCTCTCTCTCTGTCTGTGTGTCAGTAGTCGTTCGACCCTCTTGCTCGCCCAGGCTACAGCTTCTCTCACTTTTTGTCCTCCATGTTTTGGAAAAATGAAAGAAAGACGAGCTGTTTCCTGAAGTAAGTGAGTCTCTCTCTCCCTCCCTCTCTCTCTCCCTCCTTCTCTCCCTCCCTCCCTCTCTCCCCCTCTCTCTCTCTCACCAGGCTTTGATTGACAGCTGACTGCTTAATTGTGCTGTGATTAATTAGTAGAAGAAGAATCAGATCAGTGGTGAAGAGACATAGACAAACAGTCTCTCTCTCTTCCAAGTTCTCTGCCACAAGAAACAGGAATTCACTCATTCACAGATTCACTGTTTCACTGGTTGTTTCACTGGTCGTTTCACTGGTCGTTTCACTGTTTCACTGGTTGTTTCACTGGTTGTTTCACTGTTTCACTGGTTGTTTCACTGGTCGTTTCACTGTTTCACTGGTTGTTTCACTGGTCGTTTCACTGGTTGTTTCACTGGTTCACTGGTTGTTTCACTGGTTGTTTCACTGCTTCACTGGTTGTTTCACTGTTTCACTGGTTGTTTCACTGGTCTTTTCACTGGTTGTTTCACTGGTTGTTTCACTGTTTCACTGGTTGTTTCACTGGTTGTTTCACTGGTTGTTTCACTGGTCGTTTCACTGGTCGTTTCACTGGTTGTTTCACTGTTTCACTGGTTGTTTCACTGGTTGTTTCACTGGTTGTTTCACTCTTTTAACTGGTCATTTCACTGTTTCACTGGTCATTTCACTGGTTGTTTCACTGGTCTTTTCACTGGTTGTTTCACTCTTTTAACTGGTCTTTTCACTGGTTGTTTCACTGGTTGTTTCACTCTTTTCACTGGTCGTTTCACTGGTTGTTTCACTCTTTTAACTGGTCGTTTCACTGGTTGTTTCACTGGTCGTTTCACTGGTCGTTTCACTGGTTGTTTCACTTGTCGTTTCACTGGTTGTTTCACTCTTTTCACTGGTCGTTTCACTGGTTGTTTCACTCTTTTAACTGGTTGTTTCACTGGTTGTTTCACTGGTTGTTTCACTGGTCGTTTCACTGGTTGTTTCACTATTTTCACTGGTCATTTCACTGGTTGTTTCACTGGTCGTTTCACTGGTCGTTTCACTGGTTGTTTCACTATTTTCACTGGTCATTTCACTGGTTGTTTCACTGGTTGTTTCACTGGTTGTTTCACTCTTTTAACTGGTCGTTTCACTGGTCATTTCACTGGTTGTTTCACTGTTTCACTGGTCGTTTCACTGGTTGTTTCACTGTTTCACTGGTTGTTTCACTGGTTGTTTCACTGGTTGTTTCACTGGTTGTTTCACTCTTTTAACTGGTCGTTTCACTGGTTGTTTCACTATTTTCACTGGTCATTTCACTGGTTGTTTCACTGTTTCACTGGTCGTTTTCACTGGTTGTTTCACTGTTTCACTGGTTGTTTCACTGGTTGTTTCACTGGTTGTTTCACTCTTTTAACTGGTCTTTTCACTGGTTGTTTCACTCTTTTAACTGGTCGTTTCACTGGTTGTTTCACTGTTTCACTGGTTGTTTCACTGTTTCACTGGTTGTTTCACTGGTTGTTTCACTCTTTTCACTGGTCGTTTCACTGGTTGTTTCACTGGTTGTTTCACTCTTTTCACTGGTCGTTTCACTGGTTGTTTCACTGGTTGTTTCACTGGTTGTTTCACTGTTTCACTGGTTGTTTCACTGGTTGTTTCACTGGTTGTTTCACTGGTTGTTTCACTGGTTGTTTCACTTTTTTAACTGGTCTTTTCACTGGTTGTTTCACTCTTTTAACTGGTCTTTTCACTGGTCGTTTCACTGGTCTTTTCACTGGTTGTTAGAAAATAAATGTAATCAGAACTAAATGAATGAATGAACGGATGAATGAAGCGATCACTGAGTCTTGTCTTGGACAGAGACTCTCCGTCAGGAACAGAATGTTCTTCCTCAGATGAAGAAGTTCAGTCTGGTCCAGAATCATAAGAACATGGTGAAGCTGCTTCGTCCCTCTGAAGCTCAGAGACAGGGCGGAGCCTCAGACAGCAGAGCTGCCGAACACTCACCTTATTTTTAATAATGCTGCTGCACCTCCTTCTCTTCGTCCTCCTCCTCCTCTTCCTCCTCCTCCTCCTCCTTCAGTGTCTGATGTTTTGTCTTTAAAACGGTGGCGGCGTCTCTCGGTGTATTTTATTATCTCACTGACAGTGTCTAGAGTTCCACTTCCTGTTTGATGTTTATTGTCTCTATGTCTCCACCCAACTGTTGTCGCAGTGTCTCTGTTGCCATGGCGACCAAACATGTGATTGAGTGAGTGTTGTTGGTCCCTAGGTGAGTCTCAGGTCAGGACTCAAACTCCCAGAATTCATTTCAGCAGTGAAACAAATGAGATCAGGCCCCATCCCCACTGGACTGAACAGACTTGGGGTCAGAGGTCAGCGCGAATGACCAGAACCTGGTCCTAATGAGGCAGAACCTCATTTTTTAGGTCTAAGATTTGAATTGTGGCTAAGGTTAAAATTAGAGTTGGTCACTAACTGGTTATGGTTAAGGTTAGTGATAAGGTTTAGTCGGTTTAAATGAATGGAACTCGATGCAGTGTGTGTGTATGTGTGTGTGCGTGCATGTGTGTGTGTGTGTGTGTGTGTGTGTGTTATCTGCTTCAGTGAAACAGCAGCAGCAGGTCTTTGTCTCTGGTTGAGAAAGGAGCTAATTCCTCTTTTGAACAGCAGCTATTCCTGCATCAGTCTCTAATCTGGATTAAATCAGTTTGTATAGACATATGCATGTAAACATGCTGATCAGATTCAGGAGAAACCCAGATTAAGACAAACAAAAGCTTAAAAATATCAGAAACTCACAAGTCCAACTGATAGTTTAGGTTTGTTTTTTAAAATGTGGTTGTGACTGCCCCCTACTGCTGAGAAGCAGCCTGACACACAGAGACTCACTCAGTGACATGAGCCTCTTAACAAAAGACTCAACTAATAAAATCTACGATGTCTTCAGAACATGTTCACGTCTTTATCTCACTGTTAGACAGACTTTTCCAACAGGAAAGTGAAGTTTGTAAACCACTCACTCTCCCACACCAAAGTCCTAAGGAAACCCAACAGTTCACACAGTGAATAAACACAAGGGGGCAGTGGAGAGAAAAAACTCCCTTTTAACAGGAAGAAATCTTGAAGAGAATCAATCCAATCCAACTTTATTTGTAAATCACTTTAAAACAACCACAGCGAAAACAGAAGACATAATATATGAAAGGCACAGAAACTCACCAAAGGCAACAAGATGCATCTGAAACGCCTAAAATAAAATGAAAAGACTTAAAAAACAAAATAAACCTCAATAAAAACAGATACAATTAATTTTTAAATATGTTTTATACATTATCTTCACAACATGAACGTGTTTTTTTAACACAAGTCGTTAGTTAACTGTCCCTTTAATCCAAGCAGCTGCTGTGAGAATGAACGTCTCTTCTTTATTTTCTGAACTCTCACTGCAGGACGATCAAACTGAATACTGATGATTGTATGAAATATTCACACACACACACACAGTGTGATGGAATTAGCATCGCTATCATTAGCGCCCATCACCTCTCTACTTGTTCACACATCTGTCAGCACGTGTGTGTGTGTGTGTGTGTGTGTGTGTGTGTGTGAATATATAATCACTACAACCTCCTCTTCAATTAACGAGTGTGTAAGTGTAACCACACACACACACACACACACACTGGTTTCCATGACTTCAGAGGACATTCCATTGACTTCCATTCATTTCCTGCAGACTTACTCTAACCTTAACCATAATTACTAGTGTCCTAACCCTGACCCTGACCCTGACCTTAACCCTTACCCTAACCTAAACCCAATTCTAACCCTAACCCTAAAACCAGGTCTTAACCCTGAAAAAGCCCTTTGAAGAAGTGAGGACCAGACAAAATGTCCTCACAAATATACATATATATAAGCACACACACACACACACACACACACACACACACACACACAGGTGTGAACAGGGTCAGGTGAACTCTGACTGTGTTTGAGTGTAAACAGCTGTGGTTACAGTGAGGATGATGACGATGATGATGAAGGTGTGTGTACAGTCAGATCTGTCACACACACACACACAGGAGGTCCCACTGGGTGTGTGTGTGTGTGCGTGTGTGTGTAGAAACAAAGAAACTGGTTGACATGTTTACATGAGCTTTACATGTTTACATGAGCTTTACATGTTTTCTGATGAAACAGTGTTTCACGTCTGTGTCTCTCACTGTAAAACTCTCTTCACAATTCCGCTGACGAGAAACATTTCTGTGTTCACACAGTTCCCACTGGTGCAAAACCAGTTTCAGCCCGGGTTTAAACTGGTTTTTCACCAGTGTGAGAGTGTTAAATCAGCATGACTCGGCAAATATACATGAATGTTTGTCGACGCACATTTTATTTGACCCGTCGGATCAAGAGAAAGATGGACTTTGTAAATGAGACAAAACCATAACGACTGTAACAGTCACTGTGGTAAAGACGTGTGTGTGTTAACGCGTGGATGTTCCTGTGGTCAGTCTGTGGAAGTGGATGTGAAATCACACAGAGAGTGAGACACACACACACAGAGAGTGAGACACACACACACAGAGAGTGAGACACACACACACAGAGACACACACACACACACACACAGACACACACACACAGAGAGTGAGACACACACACAGAGACACACAGACAGAGAGTGAGACACACACACACAGAGACACACACACACACAGAGACACACACACAGAGAGAGAGACACACACACACAGAGAGTAGTGGATGTGAAAACACACAGAGAGTGAGACACACACACACAGAGAGTGAGACACACACACAGACAGTGAGACACACACACACAGAGAGTGAGACACACACAGACACACACACACAGAGAGTGAGACACACACACAGAGACACACACACACACACACAGAGAGTGAGACACACACACACAGAGAGTGAGACACACACACAGAGGCACACACACAGTGAGACACACACACGCACACACACACAGACACACACACACACACACACAGACACACAGAGGAAACAAAGGAACACACACACAGCTGTTGTGTCTTTGAAGACTGAGTGTGAGAGACAGTGATAATATGAGGGTGGAGAAGGTGTGTGTGTGTGTGTCTCTCTCTCTGTGTGTCTCTGTGTGTGTGTGTGTGTCTCACTGTATGTGTCTGTGTGTGTCTCTCTCTCTGTGTGTGTGTCTCTCTCTCTGTGTGTCTCTCTCTCTGTGTGTGTGTCTCTCTGTGTGTGTGTGTGTCTGTGTGTGTCTCACTCTCTCTGTGTGTCTCTCTCTCTGTGTGTGTGTCTCTCTCTCTGTGTGTGTGTGTCTCACTGTGTGTCTCACTCTCTCTGTGTGTGTCTCTCTCTCTGTGTGTGTGAGCCTGAGGTAAGACAGCCTGTAATCATCACCTCCATGAGTTGAAAGCAGTCTGTCCTTCATTTGCATACGAGGGGAGAGGGGCGAGCGAGGAGAGGTCCAATGAGAAAATTAAAGAGAGAGAGAGAGAGAGAGAGAGAGAGAGAGAGAGAGAGAGAGAGAGAGGAGGTGAAGTACAAACTGCAGCGTTTACTAAAGTAAACTGCAGACACCTGGTTACCATGGTTACCTGCTGCAGGTTCACACACACACACACACAGTGCTCACAGAGAGACAAGATGGAGGAGATGACCTGTAAGGGGGCGGGGTCAAACAGGTACATGGTCATGTGTCCGGCTCACACACACACACACACACACACACACAGTGGGTGTGGTTCACTCTTTCACTGAATCATTTCACTTTTAAAGAGAAACTCCATACTGTACATGGGGGGGGGGAGAGGAGGAGGGGGGGGGGGCGGGGGAGGGGGGGGGGGGGGGGGGGGGTAGGGGGCGGGGGGGG
>JAFBJR010000504.1:44858-58938 GCA_016785285.1 Brachirus orientalis | reverse complement strand
CCTCTGCAGAATAATCTCTTCCATATGAAAGTGTTGTTCAATCTCCGTCTGAGTCAGAGAAGCAAAGCTCTGAGGGCAAATCAGGTCACGATGGAAACTGTACGCGTTTAATAATCAACAAAACACGTTTAATCTGTTTGGCTTCAAGAAGAGAAACTAACTGGTGTTTCTGTGGAGGAGAGGAATTTCAGACTGGAAGTGAAGCCGAATAATGACACAGACGTTTTTATTCAAAAGTCCAACAGAGAAACACACAAAGTACACACACACATAAACACACACACATAAACACACACATAAACAAACACACATAAACACACACACACATAAACACACACACATAAACACACACACATAAACACACACACACATAAACACACACATAAACACACACACACATAAACACACACACATAAACACACACACATAAACACACACACAATCAACAAAACACGTTTAATCTGTTTGGCTTCAAGAAGAGAAACTAACTGGTGTTTCTGTGGAGGAGAGGAATTTCAGACTGGAAGTGAAGCCGAATAATGACACAGACGTTTTTATTCAAAAGTCCAACAGAGAAACACACAATAAACACACACACATAAACACACACACATAAACAAACACACATAAACAAACACACATAAACACACACATAAACACACACATAAACAAACACACATAAACACACACACATCAGACTGGAAGTGAAGCCGAATAATGACACAGACGTTTTTATTCAAAAGTCCAACAGAGAAACACACAAAGTAAACAAACACACATAAACACACACATAAACACACACATAAACACACACACATAAACACACACACAAACACTTTGTTCAAACGTATCAAATGTGCGTGTGCACGTGTGTGTGTGTGTGTTGCAGGGTTGTGTGTGAACTGCAGCCCAGTGGAAAGCAGAGGAAGGGGAGTGTCCTCGTTACCGTGGGAACAGGCTCATCTGGGAGATCGACACAGATCTTCACCTATCAGGTGAGAGAGACTTAGGTCACCTGACCTGTGTGTGTGTAACAGAACAGTCATGTGATCAGTTGTTTGTTTTGGTTTGGTTTGGTTTGTTTGTTGTAAACAGGACCCTCAGCTCGTGGCTCTGGATCCTGATAAAGGTCCAGTCTCTGGAGGAACCAGACTGACCATCAGAGGGCGCCACCTGCTGACAGGACAGAGCAGTGACCTGCAGGCTTTTCTGGGGACGCAGCCATGTAACATGTTAGTACTGCAGTAATACTGCTACGACTAACTACTACTACTACTAGTACTATTACTACAAGTAGTATTAGCACGACAGTATATAAATACTTATTTTTGCCTCTTTTCTTTCCTCTCTCCTTGTCTCCTTCTCTCCTTCCTGTCTCTCCTCGTCTCCTTCTCTCCTTCCTGTCTCTCCTCGTCTCCTTCTTTCCTTCGTGTCTCTCTTTTCTTCTCTTCTCTTCTCTTCTCTTCTCTTCTCTTCTCTTCTCTTCTCTTCTCTTCTCTTCTCTTCTCTTCTCTTCTCTTCTCTCCTCTTCTTCTCTCCTCCTCTCCTCTCCTCCTCTCCTCTCCTCTCCTCCTCTCCTTGTCCCCTCAGTGTGGAGGAAGTGAGCGACTCTCACCTGGTGTGTCGGACCGGCTCCAGTCCTCGGGTCGGTGGCGTCTCGGTCCGGGTTTTGTTCGGTAAAGCCGAGCGTAGCATTCCTAACATTAGCTTCCGTTACCTTGACGACCCCGTCATCACCGACGCTAAACCTGCCGAGAGTTTCTATGCGTAAGAACCAATCAGTGATCAGAGTCAGACTGTGTCGTGAGGCCGACGCCCTGATGAGGTGCTGACTTCCTGTTTTTCAGAGGGGGGCGTGTCATCACTGTGACGGGCAGGAACCTGGATGTCGTGCAGCAGCCAATCATATCAGTGTGGGTGGAGCCTCTGGAGGTGCAGAGGGTGAAACGGAGAAGACGATTGGCTCTGCTGTCAGCCAGACAACAGCTGGTGTTTAACAGCTCCATGACGACGGTGAGACAGACTGTCCAATCAGAGACGAGGACGATGGGTTTGAATAGGAACAAGATTACTCAACCTGTCTCTCTCTCTGTGTCCATCTGTCTCTCTCTGTGTGTCCACCTGTCTCTCTCTCTGTGTCCATCTGTCTCTCTCTGTCCACCTGTCTCTCTCTGTGTCCACCTGTCTCTCTCTCTCTCTCTCTCTCTCTCTCTGTGTCCACCTGTCTCTCTCTCTCTCTCTCTCTGTCCACCTGTCTCTCTCTGCGTCCACCTGTCTCTCTCTCTCTCTGTGTCCATCTGTCTCTCTCTGTCCACCTGTCTGTCTCTGCGTCCACCTGTCTCTCAGGTGTCGGAGCGCTGCTCGGTCCTGTCGTCCTCTCAGATGACTTGTCTCACCCCCGCTGTGACGTCTCAGGTCAGAGTGAAGGACGTCTGGTTTCAGTTGGACAACGTCAGAGTTCACTTCGAGTCCGTCAAGGTACCTGTTCTGTTCGCATGACGCTGTGACATCACAGTAGAGTCTGTCCAACTGTCTGTCTCTCTGTCCACCTGTCTGTCTCTCAGGGGAAAAGCTTCTCCTACTATCAGAACCCGGAGTTCTTCCCTCTGAATCGAGACGCTCCAGATTCTCCATATCGTTTCAAACCAGGAGGAGTCATCGCTGTGGAGGTGAGAATATTAATGATAATAATGATAATAATGATAATAACGATAATAATAATAATAATAATAGATTTCATTTAGGTAGCACTTTTCATGAAGTTGCTTTACATTAAAAGCACAAAAATGAAAAAGACTAAAAGCAGGTAAAAGCAGTTTTGAGTTTGGATTTGAATGAGGAGCGGTTGGAACCATCATGGGTCAGAACTGTCATGGGTCAGAACCGTCATGGGTCAGAACCATCTTGGTCCGAATGGACGGTAAATGATGGAAATGACCAATTGCTTTAATGTCCGTTTCTGAGAACAAACCCCGCCCCTCAGAGCGGTTTGTCCAGGTAGGTGGAGTCAGTGGGTGTGGCTTGATTTAGTGAAACACAGTCCGTGGGTTTGTGGCAGGTTTCAGTGAGACAGAGGTCAAGGTTGGAGTCTGGAGTTAAAGTCCTAGAGGATCAGGTTTTTATTGTTTTTATTGTTTTCACTTTCAGAAGACGTCTTTGGCGGTTGGTTGGCTGCTAACATCTTTCTCTCTGTCCTCATGCCTGTCCTCTGTGTGTCTGCGTCTCAGGGACAGGACCTGACCAGAGCCATGTCCAGACAGGAAGTGACGGCTCGTCTCGGAGACCAGGAGTGTGAAGTGAAGACGCTGGACAACACTCACCTGTACTGTGAACCTCCAGAGAGACAACCTGTGAGTGTGGACGACAGCAGCGAGCTGCCCAGCCTCAAGGTAACGCTGCACTTCACCTGTCCACCACAGGAGGACGCTGCAGTTTCATGTCATAACCTGTCTCTCTGTGTGTCTCTCTGTGTGTCTCTCAGGTGTTCCTGGGGAACCTACAGGTGGACCTGGGACTGGTTCAGTATGACAGTGACTCTCTTCTATCTCCCGTCCCATTGGCCGCTCAGATCAGTTTGGGGGCAGGAGCAGCGGTGATCATCCTGTCGGTGCTGGTCGTCATCCTGATGTACAGGTCTGTACCTGTCTGTCTCTTCAAGCTGAAGCTAACAGCTAAGCTAACAGATGAGTGAGAAACGTTTGCTGTCCTGATTGTCCTGATTCTCCTGAGTGTCCTGAGTGTCCTGAGTGTCCTGAGTGTCCTGAGTGTCCTGATTCTCCTGAGTGTCCTGAGTGTCCTGAGTGTCCTGATTGTCCTGATTCTCCTGAGTGTCCTGAGTGTCCTGAGTGTCCTGAGTGTCCTGATTGTCCTGATTGTCCTGAGTGTCCCGAGTGTCCCGAGTGTCCAGATTGTCCCGATTGTCCCGATTGTCCAGAGTGTCCAGAGTGTCCTGATTGTCCTGAGTGTCCTGAGTGTCCTGATTCTCCTGAGTGTCCTGAGTGTCCTGATTGTCCTGATTGTCCTGAGTGTCCCGAGTGTCCCGAGTGTCCAGATTGTCCCGATTGTCCAGAGTGTCCAGAGTGTCCAGAGTGTCCTGATTGTCCTGAGTGTCCTGAGTGTCCTGATTGTCCTGATTGTCCTGAGTGTCCTGATTGTCCTGAGTGTCCTGATTGTCCTGATTGTCCTGAGTGTCCCGAGTGTCCAGATTGTCCCGATTGTCCAGAGTGTCCAGAGTGTCCTGATTGTCCTGAGTCTCCTGAGTGTCCTGAGTGTCCTGATTGTCCTGATTGTCCTGAGTGTCCTGAGTGTCCTGATTGTCCTGATTGTCCTGATTGTCCTGAGTGTCCTGATTGTCCTGAGTGTTCTGATTGTCCTGATTGTCCTGAGTCTCCAGAGTGTCCTGATTGTCCTGAGTCTCCTGAGTGTCCTGAGTGTCCTGATTGTCCTGATTGTCCTGAGTGTCCTGAGTGTCCTGATTGTCCTGATTGTCCCGAGTGTCCCGAGTGTCCCGAGTGTCCCGAGTGTCCAGATTGTCCTGATTGTCCTGAGTGTCCTGATTGTCCTGATTGTCCTGAGTGTTCTGATTGTCCTGATTGTCCTGAGTCTCCTGAGTGTCCTGATTGTCGTGAGTGTCCAGAGTGTCCAGAGTGTCCAGAGTGTCCAGAGTGTCCTGAGTGTCCTGAGTGTCCAGATTGTCCTGAGTCTCCTGAGTGTCCTGATTATCCCGATTGTCCAGAGTGTCCAGAGTGTCCTGATTGTCCTGATTGTCCAGATTGTCCTGATTGTCCTGAGTGTCCTGAGTGTCCAGAGTGTCCTGAGTCTCCTGAGTGTCCTGATTATCCCGATTGTCCAGAGTGTCCAGAGTGTCCTGATTGTCCTGATTGTCCAGATTGTCCTGATTGTCCTGGGTGTCCTGAGTGTCCAGAGTGTCCAGAGTGTCCCGAGTGTCCTGAGTGTTGATGTTTCATTCATGTTTTAAAACAAAACCAAACATCACTGTCTTATCAAGCTGTGCTCACAGCGCCCTCTGCTGGACCATAATTACTTCAGTCTGATGAGCTTCTAGACTGGATGCTTTAAAGTGTGTGTGTGTGCATGTGTGTGTGTGTAGGAGGAAGAGTAAACAGGCTCTCAGAGATTATAAGAAAGTTCTGCTCCAGTTGGAAACTTTGGAGATCAACGTGGGAGATCAGTGTCGCAAAGAATTCACAGGTACACGCACACACACATACACACACACACACATACACGCACATACACACGCGCACACACATACACACACACACACACACACACACGCACATACACACACACACACATACACACACACACACACACACACACACACACATACACACACACACACACACACACACACACACACACACATACACACACACACACACACACACACATACACACACACATACACACACACACATACACACACACACACACACATACACACACACACACACACGCACATACACACACACACACACACATACACACACACTGCACTGTCAACTCTGTCTCGTCTGCTTCTTCTTCCTGGTTCAGACCTGATGACAGAGATGATGGACCTGAGCAGTGATGTAGGAGGACCAGGGCTCCCCCTGCTGGACTACAGGACATATGCAGAGAGAGTCTTCTTCCCCGGGCAGCAGATGGCGATGTTGAGCCGACAGCTGGACCTGCCAGAGTCCAGGAGGTCGACTGTGGAGCAGGGTCTTCAGCAGCTCAACAACCTGCTCAACAACAGGCTCTTCCTGACCCGGGTGAGTACCAGACCTGGACCTGGTCTCTGATGTGTACCTGGACCTGGTCTCTGGAGTGTACCTGGACCCGGTCTCTGGACCTGGTCTGTGGTCTGACCTGGTCTCTGGTGTGTACCTGGACCCGGTCTCTGGACCTGGTCTGTGGTCTGACCTGGTCTCTGGTTGTGTGTCTCAGTTCATCCACACCCTGGAGGCTCAGCAGGGTTTCTCTCAGAGGGACCGCGGTTACGTGGCCAGTCTCCTGACCATGGCTCTTCACGACAAACTGGAGTACTTCACTGAGGTCATGAAGAACCTGCTGCAGGACCTGGTCCAACAGTACGTCGCCAAGAACCCCAAACTCATGCTGCGCAGGTAGGTAGACTCTACTGTCTCCATGGTAACCACAGGTCCTGTTCAGGTTAAATCCTAACCTGCCTCTCTCCGTCCACCTGTCTGTCCCCCTGCCTGTCTCCATCACCTGTCTGTCATTCAGGACAGAGACAGTTGTAGAGAAGATGTTGACAAACTGGATGTCCATCTGCCTGTACTCCTTCCTCAAGGTCTGTCTCTGTCTTCTTGGTCCCGGTCTTTGACTTGTTCTCTCTCTGTCTGACCTGTCTCTGTCTGACCTGTCTCTGTCTGACCTGTCTTTGTCTGACCCGTCTGTCTCTCAGGAGGTGGCGGGCGAGCCTCTCTTCGTCCTCTACAGGGCAATAAAGTATCAGGTGGACAAAGGTCCAGTCGACGCCATCACAGGAAAAGCCAAACGGACGCTGAACGACAGTCACCTGCTGCGAGACGACATCGACTACAGCGCCATGGTAACCACGGCGACACACTGGGACCAACACAGAGACAGATAGACAGGATGTGGTAGAAGACAGTGACAATAAGAGATGAACCTGTCTCTCTCTACCTGTACTTGTCTCTCTGTCCCTGTCTCTCTCTACCTGTACCTCTCCCTCTCTCTGTACCTGTCTCTCTCTACCTGTACTTGTCTCTCTGTACCTGTCTCTCTCCCTGTACCTCTCCCTCTCTCTGTACCTGTCTCTCTCTCAGACACTGACAGTCCTGGTGAAGAACGGTGTTGAGGTCCAGCCTTGTCCCGTCAAAGTCCTGGACATTGACACCATCACACAGGTGAGGACACAGAGGGTTAGACAGGTATCTGTCTGTCCACCTGTCACCTGTCTCCCTCTCATCTGCCTGTCTGTCTGCAGGTGAAAGATAAGATCCTGGACCAGGTCTACAGAGGCGCTCCCTTCTCTCAGAGACCAGCAGCCGACAGTCTGGACCTGGGTATACTCACCTGTCTCTCTGTCTTACCTGTCTCTCTCTCTCTGTGCCTCACTCTGTCTCACCTGTGTGTGGTTTGATTGACAGAGTGGCGTTCAGGTCAGGCGGGTCACCTGACCCTGTCAGATGATGATGTCACCGCGGTGGTTCAGGGTCGCTGGAAACGAATCAACACGCTGCAGCACTACAAGGTAACGACGAGCGACCAATCACAGCGGCTTGCACAGCTAACTTTTGTTAGCATCAGTATCGGCTCCACCCACCTTCAAATGCTCGAGTGAGACATACACTTGCCCCGCCCCTCACTTCCTGTTTCTCTTCTTCCCTTTGTTCGTCAGGTTCCAGACGGAGCAACAGTCGCTCTGATCCCACGCTCCCAGAGTTCAGGAGGAGTCAACCAGGTGTTCCAGACCGGAGAGAGTAAGAACCAGAACCAGGACACACTGAGCCAGAACCAGGACACACTGAGCCAAAACCAGGACACACTGAGCCAGAGCCAGGACACACTGAGCCAGAGCCAGGACACACTGAGCCAAAACCAGGACACACTGAGCCAGAGCCAGGACACACTGAGTCAGAACCAGAACACACTGAGCCAGAACCAGAACACACTGAGCCAGAGCCAGGACACACTGAGCCAAAACCAGGACACACTGAGCCAGAGCCAGGACACACTGAGCCAGAACCAGGACACATTGAGCCAGAACCAGAACACACTGAGCCAGAGCCAGGACACACTGAGCCAGAACTGCGACACTTAGAGACTCATAAAACAGTAAATGTGTAGATGACAGTCTGTATGATTGATGTGTGTGTGGTTGCTATAGAAACACCAATGTTAGAGGGTGAGGAAGACGAGGGTCTTCGTCTGTGGCACCTGGTGAAGAGCAGTGAAGATCCAGAGATACCAAAACACCGCAAGAGCAGCATGAGGGAGAGAGAGAGAGCAAAGGCCATACCTGAGATTTACCTGACCAGACTACTGTCCATGAAGGTAACACACACACACACACACACACACACACACACACACACACACCTGACCAGACTACTGCTACTGTCCATGAAGGTAACACACACACACACACACACACCTGACCAGACTGCTGTCCATGAAGGTAACACACACACACACACACACACACACACCTGACCAGACTACTGTCCATGAAGGTAACACACACACACACACCTGACCAGACTACTGTCCATGAAGGTAACACACACACACACACACACACACACACACACACACACACACACACCTGACCAGACTACTGTCCATGAAGGTAACACACACACACACACACACACCTGACCAGACTACTGTCCATGAAGGTAACATTAATACCAAAGTGCGACCCGTCTGTCTGTCTGTCTGTCTGTCTGTCTGTGTGCAGGGGACACTGCAGAAGTTTGTGGACGACGTCTTCGTTGCGATCCTCAGTACAAAGCGTCCTCCTCCGATCGCCGTCAGATTCTTCTTTGACTTCCTGGACGATATGGCAGAGAAACACGGCATCGACGACCCAGAGACTGTCCACATCTGGAAGACCAACAGGTGAGACACGGCCGTCTGTCTCTGAACTGTCTGTCACTCTCTGACCTGTCTGTGTCTCTCTGACCTGTCTGTCTGGGTGTGTGCCTCCAGTCTCCCTCTCAGGTTCTGGGTCAACATCCTGAAGAACCCCCAGTTTGTTCTGGACGTTCAGGTGACCGACAGCATCGACGCCGTCCTGTCCGTCATCGCTCAGACCTTCATCGACTCCTGCACCACATCTGAGCACAAAGTGGGACGGGTATGCCTCTGTCCGCCTCTGTCCGTCTCTGTCTCTGTCCACCTGTCCTCAACATGTGACCTCACTATATTCTTCTGACCAATCAGGACTCTCCTGTCAACAAACTGCTGTACGCCAGAGAGATCCCCCGATACAAGCAAATGGTGGAGAGGTGAGACTCGCCATTGGTTACCATGGAAACATGATGCCCTCTATTGAGCAGTTGACATAGAAACACTGTCTGTCTGTCTGTCTGTCTGTCTGTCTGTCTGTCTGTCCGTCCGTGTGTGTGTGTGCAGGTATTACAGTGACATCCACAGTGCTGCATCTGGCTGTTACCAGGAGATGAATTCTACTCTGACTGAACTGTCCGGGGTCAGTGAACACACCACACACACACACGTTTGTGCTTCTATCAGAGTGAGGACCCTCATAGACATAATACATTATCCTTACTCTAACCTTAACCATAATTACTAGTGTCCTAACCCTAACCCTGACCCTAACCTTAACCTAACCCTAACCTCAGCCTAACTTTAAAACATGTCTTCACCTTAAAATGGAGTCATTTATGTTATGGGGACTTGATTTTTGTTCCTATAAGGAAGACAAGTCCCCATAATGTGAGTGTGGAGACACATTTAGGTCCCCACAACATGACGAAGACCAGCTACACACGCACAGAAAGAAAACAAAGTAAATAACAACATAAACAGGAAGTTTTTCTGTGTTTGTGTTTCAGAGTTTTGCATCAGAAATGAACAACTTTGTTGCTCTTCATGAACTGTACAAGTACATCAACAAGTACTATGACCAGGTAACACACACACATACACGCACACACACACACAGCGAGAGAGAAAGAGAGAAGTTTGTAAACCACTCTCTCTCTCCCACACAAAACCCCATACAGAAAATCAGTAATTTTAGCTCACAGCACACAGGAGTTGTTGATCCACTGCTACCTCTATCAGTAAGTTCAAATGTCTTATCTTGTCAATTCGTCTTCAAAAACCTTCATTTAAATTTAAATCAATGCCACAAAGTGACCACACGAGGCAGCAGTAGACCAGCAGCTCCTGTGTCCCTGTGAGCTAAAATCACTGATTTTCTCTATGGACTTTGGTGTGGAATCATGAGCAATTGAGCAAAGTAAAAGAATAAGTTCCATCTTTGATCATCCAGGATATCTTCAGAACATGTTCACGTCTTTATCTCACTGTTAGACAGACTTTTTCAACAGGAAACAGAAGTTTGTAAACCACTCACTCTCCCACACCAAAGTCCATAGAGAAAATCAGTGATTTTAGCTCACAGGGACACAGGAGCTGCTGGTCTACTGCTGCCTCGTGTGGTCACTTTGTGTCACTGAGGTAAACCTGAACAAAGGATTTCAAACACTGAAGTGACAAAATAAGACATTTGAACTTAGTGATGGAGGCAGCAGTGGATCAACAACTCCTGTGTGCTGTGATGTAAAATCACTGATTTTCTCTATGGACTTTGGTGTGGGAGAGTGAGTTTCAGTTTCCTGTTGGAAAAGTCTGTCTAACAGTGAGATAAAGACGTGAACATGTTCTGAAGATATCGTGGACTTACAGTGATGCAGATTTTATTACACAAGTCTTTAGTTAAGTGGATAAAATCATGCCTCAGGCTAATATTCAACATGAACAGTTCCTTTATTTTTGTCTCTGTCTTTGTGTCTCAGATCATCATGTCTCTGGACGAGGACAGCTCAGGACAGAAGATGCAGTTGGCTTATCGGTTGCAGCAGGTTGCTGCTCTGGTGGAGAACAAGGTCACTGACCTCTGATGACCTTTGACACTTGGACAGAGTCAGAGACTGAAGCATCAGAAATCACTAGACTCTTTTTAACTTTGTGTTGTCTTCCTGTGTGTGTGTGTGTGTGTGTGTGTGTGTGTGTTTTACAGCAGCCAAACAGTCACTGACTGAATAACTTAGTTAACCCAAACCTAAACCTAAACCTGAACTAAACCAAACCTGAACATGTCCAGTCTGTGATGTAAGCGACAATCTAACCAATCAGATCAGGGAACTTCGTCTTCTGCTGCCTTGCACTACATTTCCCAGAGTTCCCTGCTGTGGCTGCGCACGGTCATGAAGCACAGTGTTGATAGTTTTTGCTGATCACATGTATTGATTGAACATTGATCTGCTGGATATTTTTTTGTAACTGACTATAATAATTTTGCCTTTACTACTGAAACCAGCATCATCATCACAACATGTAAGGATGAAGTGATGACTAATAATATTAATAATAGTAATAATGAGACCTCCGCTGACCTTTGACCTCTGTGGGGCGTTCACTGAATCAGGGAGCTTTTGTAAATCTGACCCTCAGTCTGACTCCACTTTCTGGTCGTGACCTCTGACCTCAGGACGCAGCCCACTCCAGATCCCAGTCTTCCTCTCTTCCATGCTGAGTCCAGATTGACTCCACATGGTTCTCAGGTTTAGGATCATGTAAACCTGATTTTTAAAATCTTTTTTAATTACTGTCGTGGTTTAAGTCGAGCCTGAATGATCCACGTGATCGACCTGATCAAAAAATAAACCACTCATATTAAATAGGTGAAGAACAGAAAGTTGAGCAGGAACTGGAATCAGACTGAAAGTTAAACGTTAACGTCAAACCTGCTGAAGCAATTAAAAAAACAATCCAAACAATCTGAATTCTGGGATTTATACTGTGTGTGTGTGCGTGTGTGTGCGTGTGTGTGTGTGTGTGTGTGTGTGCATGAGACTAACTTATTGTATGTACATACCACAAGTCCTATTTATACCTATTTATCCCGGCTGTGCCTTCACTCTCGCAGCTAGGTGGCACTGTCTGTCTGTTCTGACAGCATCCTTTTTTTAAACTGTGTATCCTGGTGCATTGTGGGGAAATAAATTCATTGTAATGTTTGACTATTATTGGATCAGGGAAGGAAACTAATATTCATGTACAAATACCCATAAACCCCAGTCTAACAGCGGGTGTATGCTACCAAAGCTAACGTAGCATAAACCATATGACAGAGAGGCAGCTAACATAAATGATAGCACATTACAGATCAGCTAGCATAACACTATATTATATTACACAACAACTAGCTAGTATTACAATATTCCACTTTATAACAGAACAACTAGCAAGACACAACCGTGGTATTAGCTGACAGTTTACTGACTAACGTCAACGACGAGCTGTCAAACTGATACAAACAAAAAAAGCTAATGGATATTATTTACGATTGAGGTCATGAGTGTGTGCAACATTTGTAAACAGCTACGTAAAACCGCATATGCTAGCTTTTTAAAAGTAGTTGTTGGAAATTAGCTTAGTGAGTTTGAAGCTAACTTTTTAAATCAGCTATTCTAGTGTGAAACGTATGGAAGCCTGTTTCTGCCACATGGGAGAAAAAGAGCGTACACCCAAGTCATAATTATGAGATATTAAGTTGTAATAATGAGACTTAGTATCTCAAAATTATGACATGATGTCACTGCTAGCATCTCACCGTTAGCTCTGCTGTCCCTGCACACACTGATGAAATCATCAGCTGAGGGTTTGTTGTGATCTGACTGACCCTGGAGACGGTCCCGTGTGTCTCCATGGCAACAGTCTGACTTGTTGGTATTTTTGAGTCTTCATAAGTTACTTCCTGGACTGAAGCACAAAGTGAAGCAGCTCTTCTTTTTTATACGACCTGTTTATGAACGTTTGCTTTAAGACTTTTCTGACTGATCGCAGATTCTCTACGCTTCTTCTTCTTCTTCTTCTTCTTCTGGTTTTTCTGATTGTTGCTGTTTAATCTCTTAACTGTGTTTTGCCTTGTGTGCTTTTTGAGCCTGTGTTTGACCCGTAGTTGTAGTTCTCTCTGATCAGAGTAGACATCTGCATGCATGTAATGATGATGACGATGATGAAGATTTACGGTGCTTGTCCAAACCGTTTGTTTTTGTTTTTTTGGTTTTTTTTTTAAATACATTTAAAAGGTGGGGCTTAAACTCTGCTGCCCCACTGATGATGTACATGGATGGAGGTCAAAGGATGTAGTTTGACCTTTCACCTGCTGATTTCTGTACAGTTTTCTAGTCGTCTGGTTGTGATGTCACAGATCCTCAGCTCTGATTGGTCAGGCGGTTTGTTGCCAACAGGTTTTTTCTACAGGAGACAGAAGAGTGCACAGACTGATTTTTTTACTGTGTACAGTTTGATAACTGTGTAAATGTGTGTGTAAATATGAACCAATGCAAATGTGATGAAGATGAAGAGGCAAACACTTTGTATCATGTACAAATAAAGTTATAATTTTAACAATTATGGACTGTCTTTTAATTCTTGTTTACACTATCATTATATATGAGGGACTGACAAATGGTTAGCTGACTGTGCTGTGAGCGCCCCCTGTTGGACATGGTGTTTTGGTCTCCACCAGGGGGCGACTCTGCTGTTTGTTTGAATGTAATTCTGTGGTAAAATGAGCTTTTCTGACATCAGTTAAAGATGTGGCTGAGGAGTTAATGGTGTCTTTTCTTTAATAAAACATGATTTCAATTATGTCAATTATCTTTTCACATTTCGAGGAAAATAAAGTAGGACACATATGAGTGAACGATAATGTGATTGACAGCTACTATCAGCCAATCGGAGCCTGGTTGTAGGGTCACCTGACTGGCCATCGTCAGTCTGGTTATTAAGAATATCAATGCTTCACAATGATAGTTCAGGTGACATCAAGTTAATAACTTAATAAAAGACTCAGCTCATAAAAGTCTATGTTAGTTTAAATCTATGATATGTATCAGTGATTTTAGCTCACAGGGACACAGGAGCTGCTGGTCTACTGCTGCCTCGTGTGGTCACTGTGTGTCACTGCTGGTCTACTGCTGCCTCGTGTGGTCACTGTGTGTCACTGAGGTCAATCTGAACTAAGAATTTTAAATGCCGAATTAACAAAATAAGACATTTGAACATAGTGATGGAGGCAGCAGTGGATCAACAACTCCTGTGTCCCTGTGAGCTAAAATCACTGATTTTCTCTATGGACTTTGGTGTGGGAGAGTGAGTGGTTTACAAACTTCAGTTGTACAAAGAGTCTTTTGTAAAATGGCTGATTTCCTGCAGTTAATATTTTGGTATTTCATATAACCCTATATTAAAAAACCTGAACAACCCCTTTAGTTTCAGCCCTGTCTCTCTGTGTCTTCCTGTCTCTGTCTCTCCCTGTCTT
>JAFBJR010000504.1:34858-42358 GCA_016785285.1 Brachirus orientalis | reverse complement strand
ACTTCATGACCAGATTCAGTTTCTTTAAGTGTCGTTTTATTAGCCACTGACTCATGGTCACAACTGACTGTGCTGTGAGCGCCCCCTGCTGCTGAGAACCAGTCTGAGCCACAGAGGCTCACAAAAGAGGAGACATGGCAAAAGAAAAACCTCAGACTTTTGCCTTGTTCTCATCTGCACATGCCTTGGCTCAGTTCTTATTCTTCTTATTCTTCTTTTTTCTTCAGTATAAGCTTTGCTGTTTAAATGTATGGTACATATGCTTCAGTTGCTCATGCTCTTTTGCACAGTGTCTCTTCATGGGACTTATATTAACTTGACTACATTAGTCTCTACATAACTGGGTTTGTTGTTTTTTGCACAACCGGTCATAACATTCATCTTTACTCGGACCCAGTGTGCTCTTGTTTATATGGGAGGGAAAAAAAAAAAAAAAAAAGTTGTATTGGATGTTCTTCTTCTTTGTCTTCCTTACCTGATGTGTATGCTGCTGTATCAAAAGAATTTCCCCTCGGGGATGAATAAAAGTACTTCGTATTCGTATTCGTATTTTCCAACGGGAAACTGAAGTTCTCCCACCCTAAAGTCCATAGAGAAAACCAGTGATTTTAGCTCACAGGGACACAGGAGTTGTTGATCCACTGCTGCCTCGTGTGGTCACTTTGTGTCACTGAGGTAAATCTGAACAAAGGATTAGACATGCAAAGTCACTAAAATAAGACGTTTGAACTTAGTGATGGAGGCAGCAGTGGATCAACAACTCCTGTGTGCTGTGATGTAAAATCACTGATTTTCTCTATGGACTTTGGTGTGGGAGAGTGAGTGGCTTACAAACTTCACTTTCCTGTTGGAACATGTTCTGAAGATATCATAGACTTAAACTGACATAGATTTTAGTACACTTTTTGGCAGCCATTTTGTTTCCCTGAGAATCGTGTTGCTGCAGGTGAACGTCGGCCATTTTGAGCTCTGGTTTCTTCTTCAGGTCTGAGGATCTTCTGAGTCTGGATCCTGACAGCAGCCGCCATCACTCGCCACAAACCACAACATCATCGTGCGTGAAGACACCGTCACAGCCAGAGCAGCTCCATGAAGCTCCGCCTCTTTCCCTCACCTCACCCAGTCAAACTGCTCCCTCTCACCCACAGACGTCATCACCTCCTTCCCCAAACCCCGCCCACACGCATCGCCCCGTCTCTCCCCAGCTGCCTCCTCCTCCCACCCCCCTGCCACCAGAAAACGCCCCGCCCACATCCTCAGTGACTCACACCTTTACGCAGTCACTTCCTACCCACAGGCTCAGCCAATCAGACGCAGAGCACAATGATACCCACAATTCCTCCAGATCGCCTCACAGAACTCTTGAGTCCCAGGCCTGTCCATCATCTCCAGCCTCACAGTCGCACCCCACCCCATTATTAAGCCCCTCCCACCACCATGACAACGCCTTCCTGCTGACCTCGGTGACCTTCACCTCCAGTGTCTCCTCCCCCCTCTGCTCCACCTCGTCCTCCGTCCTCCACTCCCATGACTCTCTGGATCCTCCCATCGGTTTGTCTCCTATGATGTCATCTGCACATTATGAAGTGACCACACCCCCGCCAGTGTTGACCACACCCCCTCCAGAGTTGTACCCGCCCCCTGTTCAGCTGCTGGGCTCTGACGACGAGGAGCAGGAGGATCCGTCAGACTACTGCAAAGGTCAGTAGGTCACATGACCTCAGCGCTATGTTTTTAATATTAATGCAAAAGAAGCAGTAAAATACAAAGAGGCGTGGCCTGTTGGTGTGGGGTGGTACTGCAGGAACGTGTCATATTCATCCTGATTTAAATACTTATGATTTGTCATATTATCATTATTATTATTGTAGTTCATGTTATGTTTTTTTATAAGGTTCACAAATGGAAGTGGGTGGAGCCTACTGAAAACATTTATAGTTTACAAAATATTAAATTGTGAAGACATACAGTTAACGTTTAAAAAAAAAATGCACAGCCTCTGGTGATTTGGGGGCGGAGCTTTGACCTGAGGGCTGACAGGAGGGGGTGGGATCAGTTGAAATCACTTAACATTACATTTTGGTCACAAATATCGTAGATAGAAAATAATCTAAAGTCGGACTGTTATAAATCCTGAGGTCCTGGAGTGACTGCAAAGATGTAGCGTCCCCTTGTGGCCCTTCACAGTAAGTCACTGCAACAGTATTTTCAAGTCACTGGTGTGGAATATTATTGATTTTCATGGTTATGTTTAACAAAATGGTATATATTCTCGACATTAATGTTCCCTTCATTTTCAGTGAGTGTCAGTGAGTGTCATGGCCGCTCTGTGTTGTTTGTGTTCAGGTGGTTACTACCCAGTCAAGATTGGTGACCTGTTCAATGGAAGATACCATGTGGTCAGAAAACTGGGCTGGGGACATTTTTCTACAGTGTGGCTCTGCTGGGACCTGCAGTACGACACACACACACACACACACACAGATGTTGTTGTCGTTGTTGTTGTTGTTGTTGTTGTTGTTGTTGTTGTCGTTGTCGTTGTCGTTGTCGTTGTCGTTGTCGTTGTCGTCGTCACAGACAGTGAAACTGAGTGTGTTTTCAGGAGAAAGCGTTTTGTGGCGTTGAAGGTGGTGAAAAGTGCAGCTCACTACACTGAAACTGCTCTGGATGAGATTAAACTACTGAGATGTGTGAGTGTGTCTCACACACACACACACACACACACAGAGTGAACTGATGTGATCTGGACTGTTCTGAATGAACCCGTGTGTGTCCAGGTCAGAGACAGTGACCCGTCTGACCCTCACAGAGAGACAATCGTCCAGCTCATCGATGACTTCAAGATCTCTGGAGTCAATGGAGTCCGTATCCTTCACCTGTCTGTGGTTCTGTGTGTCTGTGGTTCTGTGGTTCTGTCTGTGGTTCTTCCTTAGCCTTGGTCTCAGATGTCTGTATGGTTCTGGAGGTTTTGGGTCATCAGCTGTTAAAGTGGATCATCAAGTCAAACTACATGGGTCTTCCTCTGGTCTGTGTCAAGACCATCCTGAGACAGGTGAGACCTCTCTGACCCTGATCTGACCTCTCTGACCCTGATCTGACCTCTCTGACCCTGATCTGAGCTCTCTGACCCTGATCTGACCTCTCTGACCCTGATCTGACCCTGATCTGACCCTGATCTGACCCTGATCTGACCTCTCTGACCTCTCCGACCCTGATCTGACCTCTCTGACCCTGATTTGATCTGACCTCTCTGACCCTGATCTGACCCTGATCTGAGTTCTCTGACCCTGATCTGACCCTGATCTGACCCTGATCTGACCCTGATCTGACCCTGATCTGAGTTCTCTGACCCTGATCTGACCCTGATCTGAGTTCTCTGACCCTGATCTGACCCTGATCTGACCCTGATCTGACCCTGATCTGACTGGCAGTGACTCATATGTGTTTTCTCCCTCTCTCTGTATGTGTGTGTGTGTATTATTTCTGTGTGTGTGTATTATTTCTGTGTGTGTGTGTGTGTGTGTGTCAGGTGTTGCAGGGTCTCCATTATCTCCATACTAAGTGTAAGATCATCCACACTGACATCAAACCAGAGAACATTCTTCTGGAGGTGGACGAGGTTTACATCAGGAGACTGGCAGCTGAGGCCACTGTGTGGCAGAGAGCTGGAGCCCCGCCCCCTTCAGGCTCCTCAGGTGACATCACACACACACACACACACACTACTGTAAACTGTAACAGACTGACACTGATGCTAGTCCTGATGATGACATCTGGTTTGTTATGTCACCACCAGGGGGCAGACTCTTCTCTTCTGTTGGTATTAACCACTGTTAGCATCTTCACAGTGATGCTAACAGTAGCTACACAAAACTGAAATAAACAAATGTCGTCTCACATGAACAGTAGGGGGCAGCACTGAGATGACTGAGCTGTGTCCCAGTGTGTCTCACTGTGTCTCACTGTGTGTCCCACTGAGTGTCCCACTGTGTCTCACTGTGTGTATCACTGTGTGTCCCACTGAGTGTCTCACTGAGTGTCCCACTGAGTGTCCCACTGTGTCTCACTGTGTGTCCCACTGTGTCTCACTGTGTGTATCACTGTGTGTCCCACTGTGTGTCCCACTGAGTGTCTCACTGAGTGTCTCACTGTGTGTATCACTGTGTGTCCCACTGTGTGTCCCACTGAGTGTCCCACTGAGTGTCCCACTGAGTGTCTCACTGTGTGTCCCACTGAGTGTCCCACTGAGTGTCCCACTGTGTGTCCCACTGAGTGTCCCACTGTGTGTCCCACTGTGTGTCCCACTGAGTGTCCCACTGAGTGTCCCACTGTGTGTCCCACTGAGTGTCCCACTGTGTGTCCCACTGTGTGTCCCACTGTGTGTCCCACTGAGTGTCCCACTGAGTGTCTCACTGAGTGTCCCACTGTGTGTCCCACTGTGTGTCCCACTGAGTGTCCCACTGTGTGTCCCACTGTGTCTCACTGTGTGTATCACTGTGTGTCCCACTGAGTGTCTCACTGAGTGTCCCACTGTGTGTCCCACTGTGTGTCCCACTGTGTCTCACTGTGTGTCCCACTGTGTCTTACTGTGTGTCTCACTGAGTGTCCCACTGAGTGTCCCACTGTGTGTCCCACTGTGTCTCACTGTGTGTCCCACTGTGTCTTACTGTGTGTCTCACTGTGTGTCCCACTGTGTGTCCCACTGTGTGTCCCATGAGTGTCCCACTGTGTGTCCCACTGTGTGTGTCCCACTGTGTCTCACTGTGTGTCTCACTGTGTGTCCCACTGTGTCTTACTGTGTGTCTCACTGTGTGTCTCACTGTGTGTCTCACTGTGTGTCCCACTGAGTGTCCCACTGAGTGTCCCACTGTGTGTCCCACTGTGTCTCACTGTGTGTCTCACTGTGTGTCCCACTGTGTCTCACTGTGTGTCCCACTGTGTGTCTCACTGTGTGTCTCACTGTGTGTCCCACTGTGTCTCACTGTGTCTTACTGTGTCCCCCACTGTGTCTTACTGTGTGTCCCACTGTGTGTCTCACTGTGTGTCTTACTGTGTCCCCCACTGTGTCTCACTGTGTGTCTCACTGTGTGTCTCACTGTGTCTCACTGTGTGTCTCACTGTGTGTCCCACTGTGTCTCACTGTGTCTTACTGTGTCCCCCACTGTGTCCCACTGTGTGTCTCACTGTGTGTCTCACTGTGTGTCCCACTGTGTCTCACTGTGTCTTACTGTGTGTCCCACTGTGTGTCTCACTGTGTGTCTCACTGTGTGTCTCACTGTGTGTCCCACTGTGTGTCTCACTGTGTCCCACTGTGTGTCCCACTGTGTGTCCCACAGGTTTTGATGTAACAGAGTATTTTTGTAAGTACAAGTACATGAGCCGAGTATTTGACTGAAACATGATACAGATGTTAGTGTCACTGAGACGAGTCCACCTCAGACTGGGAGCTGTGGTTTTCCCTCTGTACTGCCAGACACTCAGACAGACCGACGGCTGCATGTCTGTCTGTGTGTAACCTGTCTTTCTCTCTGTTACCTGTCTGTCGTTCATTCTTCTGCTGTGTTTTATTTCCATTTCTTTCTTTCTTCTGCTGCTGTTTCTCATGTTTTCTTCTCTCTCTCTATGTGTCTCTCTGTGTCCTCTGTCTGTCTCTCTCTGTGTCCTCTCTCTCTCTCTCTCTGTGTCTCTCTCTCTCTCTCTCTCTCTGTCTCTCTGTCTCTCTCTCTGTGTCTCTCTCTCAGTCAGCACGGCTCCCAGGGATCTAGAGGTGAGTGTTCAGGTGTGTTCACCTGCTCTGCTCTCATTGGTCAATTCAGCTGCAGTAGAATACAGCCCAGATGGTTGGATCAACCAGCTGTGTGTGTGTGTGTGTGTGTGTGTGTGTGTGTGTGTGTGTGTGTGTGTGTGTGTGTGTGTAGTTTGGTAAACTGTCAAAGAACAAGAAAAAGAAGATAAAGAGAAAAGCCAAGCGTCAGCAGAAACTGTTGGAGGAGAGACTGGTGGATATACAGGTAAAAATAATAATGATTATTATAATAATAAAGAATAATAATCCAGTCTGTCTCCACCATTGATGAGTAAAGTTAAGCAAGAGAGCGCAAATGATGTGATGAAATGAAAATTCCAAGATAATTCCAAATCCAAAGACTGGATTAACCAAGACCCTAAGGACAGAGTGAAGTAACTGTTTATGTTTGTTCAGAGGATGGAGGACGAGGAAGGTCAACACAGTGAAGACACACACACTAACTGTGAGTACACACACACACACACACACACACACACAGTAACTGAGTACACACACACACACGGTAACTGTGAGTACACACACACACACACACACACACACAGTAACTGTGAGTACACACACACACTAACTGTGAGCACACACACACACAGTAACTGAGTACACACACACACACGGTAACTGTGAGTACACACACACACACACACACACTAACTGTGAGTACACACACACAGTAACTGTAAGTACACACACACACAGTAACTGTGAGCACACACACACACAGTAACTGAGCACACACACACACACACAATAACTGAGTACACACACACACAGTAACTGTGAGCACACACACACATAGTAACTGTGAGTACACACACACACAGTAACTGTGAGCACACACACACACAACTGTGAGTACACACACACATACATTGTATTTCATTACACTGATTGATTGACAGCGTATCTGTCTTCAGGCTCTCTGGTCGTCAATGGCAACACTTCCTGCTCCACAGCCATTAGTAAAGCCAGTCCTGAGTCTGGCTGCTCCTGGTTGGAGGACACTTTCAATGGCCATGCCCATGGTCGGTTCTCCAGCCCCGCCTCCGGCCTATCAGGCTTCTCCAGCTCTGTGATGTCAGCGACATCTGAGTCAGCACTTTCTACTCAGTCAGGATACTCCAGTGGACGAGATGGTGAGACAGTGAAGAGACAGAGACACTTACACCCACACACATGCTGACAGGTAACCCCTCTGTCTGCCTCTGTCTGTCTCTCAGTCTTCAGTGCGACAGATTTCGTCCTCAGTCCTCTGGATCCTCGAAACGCAGACAAGCTGAAAGTGAAAATCGCTGACCTTGGAAATGCATGCTGGGTGGTGAGTTCAACAAGCTTCCACCAATACTTCAGTCAATACTTCAATCAATACTTCAATACTTCAGTCCATAGCTCAATCAATCAATACTCCAGTCAATACTCCAGTCAATACTCCAGTCAATACTTCAGTCAATACTTCAGTCAATACTCCAGTCAATACTTCAGTCAATACTCCAATCAATACTTCAGTCAATACTTCAGTCAATACTCCAATGAATACTTCAGTCAATACTCCAGTCAATACTCCAATGAATACTTCAGTCAATACTCCAGTCAATACTCCAATGAATACTTCAATACTTCAGTCCATAGCTCAATCAATCAATACTCCAGTCAATACTCCAGTCAATACTCCAGTCAATACTTCAGTCAATACT
>JAFBJR010000504.1:12544-33408 GCA_016785285.1 Brachirus orientalis | reverse complement strand
CAGTCAATACTTCAGTCAATACTCCAGTCAATACTCCAGTCAATACTCCAATGAATACTTCAGTCAATACTTCAGTCAATACTTCAATCAATTCTTCCCAAAGTGATGCTAACAGTAGCAACACTTTTAACCATGACGAGTGTTAGCATCATTAAAGTGATGCTATTAGTAGCTACATAACGAGTGTTAGCGTTCCCAGTAGCAACAGTAGCAACACTTTTTACATCTTAGGGTTCTTTGTGGAGTTTTGCAGGTTCCTTTCCAGTTCTCCAAAAATGAGCAAATAAGGGATTAGGATTAACTGGACACTATTTGTCCAGAAATGTATTGGTAGCTTGATGATGACCAATGAGAAACCAGAGCCAGTTTGGTACCAGTTATCAATACCTGTCCCTAGTGGTGAGAAATCTTCCTCCCTCCTCTGTCCCTGCTTTGACCAATCACATGTCTTCTGTCTCTCTCTCTGGTCCAGCACAAACACTTCACTGAGGACATTCAGACGAGACAGTACCGAGCTGTGGAGGTTCTGATTGGAGCAGAGTACGGACCACCTGCTGACATCTGGAGCACAGCCTGCATGGTACACACACACACGCACATGCATGCACACACACACACACACATGCACACACACACATGCACACTTGCATGCATACACGCACACATACATGCACACACATACACATGCATGCACGCACGCACACATGCACACACACACTCACACATACATACACACATGCACACACACACACTCACACACACTCACGCACATACTTTCATCTATTTTTTTTTAAAAAACCAATCACCTCGTTGATGAAGCTCATTGATTGTTGGTGTTTCAGGCGTTTGAGTTGGCCACTGGAGATTATTTGTTTGAACCTCATTCAGGAGAAGATTACACCAGAGATGAAGGTACAAGTACACACTACTACTGCGTTCAGTACTGAGGAGTACACTGAAGTACTTCACTCTGCTGTGTGTGTGTGTGTGTGTGTGTGTGTGCTCCGTCTGTTCAGATCACATCGCTCACATCATCGAGCTGCTCGGTCCAATGCCTGTGCCCTTCGCTCTGTCTGGCAGGTACTCCAGAGAGTACTTCAACAGGAGAGGTGAGAGGCCCCGCCCTCCTACCTGTCTGTATTCAATAGGTAGTGCATGTATTTTGAAGTGTGGTGGTTTTGGTACAGAGGCGTAGTCACCGACTGAACTGTGAGCGCCCCCTGTTGCTGAGAAAGCCTGGGTCACAGAGGCTCACTCTCAGTGAAAACAAAATGGCTGCCAGCAGGGAAAACAGTTGTTATCCTCTTAACAAAAGACTCTGCTCATAAAATCTACATCACTTTAAGTCTACAATATCTTCAGAACATGTTCACGTCTTTATGTCACTGTCAGTCAGACTTTTCCAACAGGAAAGTGAAGTTTGTAAACCACTCACTCTCCCACACCAAAGTCCATAGAGAAAATCAGTGATTTTAGCTCACAGGGACACAGGAGTTGTTGATCCACTGCTGCCTCCATCACTAAGTTCAAAAGTGTTATTTTGTGAATTCGGCATTTGAAAATCTTTGTTCAGATTGACCTCAGTGACACAAAGTGACCACACGAGGCAGCAGTAGACCAGCAGCTCCTGTGTCCCTGTGAGCTAAAATCACTGATTTTCTCTATGGACTTTGGTGTGGGAGAGTGACAAAAACCAGGCTTTAGCCACTTTAACAAAAGACTTGTGTATTAAAATCTACATCAGTTTAAGTCTATGAACATGTTCATGTGTTTATCTCACTGTTAGACGTTTCCAATAGGAAACTGAAGTTTGTGTCACCTGTCTCCTGTGTGTCTCCTGTGTCTCACCTGTCTCCTGTGTGTCTCCTGTGTCTCACCTGTCTCCTGTGTGTCTCCTGTGTCTCTCGCCTGTCTCCTGTGTGTCTCCTATGTCTCTTGTGTGTCTCACCTGTCTCCTGTGTGTCTCCCGTCTGTCTCCTGTCTGTCTCACCTGTCTCCCGTCTGTCTCCTGTCTGTCTCACCCGTCTGTCTCCTGTGTGTCTCCCGTCTGTCTCCTGTGTGTCTCGTCTGTCTCCTGTGTGTCTCACCTGTCTCCTGTGTGTCTCCTGTGTGTCTCACCTGTCTCCCGTCTGTCTCCTGTCTGTCTCACCCGTCTGTCTCCTGTGTGTCTCCCGTCTGTCTCCTGTGTGTCTCACCTGTCTCCTGTGTGTCTCACCTGTCTCCCGTCTGTCTCACCTGTCTCCCGTCTGTCTCCTGTCTGTCTCACCCGTCTGTCTCCTGTGTGTCTTACCTGTCTCCTGTGTGTCTCCTGTGTGTCTCACCTGTCTCCCGTCTGTCTCCTGTCTGTCTCACCCGTCTGTCTCCTGTGTGTCTCACCTGTCTCCTGTGTGTCTCCTGTGTGTCTCACCTGTCTCCCGTCTGTCTCCTGTCTGTCTCACCTGTCTCCCGTCTGTCTCCTGTGTGTCTCACCTGTCTCCTGTGTGTCTCCCGTCTGTCTCCTGTGTGTCTCAGGTGAGCTGCGTCACATCTCTAATCTCAAACCGTGGGGTCTCTTCGAGGTTCTGCTGGAAAAGTACGAGTGGCCGTTGGATCAGGCGGCTCAGTTCAGCGACTTCCTGTCCACCATGTTGGAGCTGCAGCCTGATCGCAGAGCGACGGCGGCGCAGTGTCTGCGGCACGCGTGGCTGCAGACGTAAACGCACATGTAAACACACACACGCGTGTGTCTCTGTCACTGTGGTGTTGGAAATGATCACCTTGACTGACTCTGTGCTCTGATTGGTTGGTTGGTGTGTGTGAGTGACTGTACAGTGTTTGTGTCGACAGATGCTACTGAGGCTGAATCTACATGTTTACACACAGAAGGGTGAGTGGGTGAGTGAGTGGGTGGATGAGTGGGTGAGTGGGTGAGTGAGTGGGTGGATGAGTGGGTGAGTGAGTGGGTGAGTGAGTGAGTGAGTGGGTGAGTGATCAGGTAAACAGCTTCAAACAAAACACGTCTTCAGTGTAAACAGTGTTTGTTTGTTGTGACGTTTGTGTGCGATCACCAAAGTGAAGACCCTGAGTCATGATGATGATGATGATGATGATGAAGAATGGCTGCTGATGATTGGTTGGTTTGTCTCAGTTTAACATGGAGTTCCTCAGGGATCAGACTCAGATCCTCTGTCAGTCTGAGAACCTGCTGAGTCTCACCTCTGTGGGACACAATGTTGGACACTGTTTCCTCAGGGATCAGACTCAGATCCTCTGTCAGTCTGAGAACCTGCTGAGTCTCACCTCTGTGGGACACAATGTTGGACACTGTGTGTGTGTGTGCGGGGGACATAATGTTGGACACAGTGTGTGTGTGTGTGGGGGACATAATGTTGGACACAGTGTGTGTGTGTGTGTGCGGGGGACATAATGTTGGACACAGTGTGTGTGTGTGTGTGCGGGGGACATAATGTTGGACACAGTGTGTGTGTGTGTGTGTGGGACATAATGTTGGACACAGTGTGTGTGTGTGGGGGGGGACATAATGTTGGACAGTGGACAGGTGGATTCAGCCTCAGGTGACTCCTTCTTGGTGACCTTTGACCTCCAACATCATGTTAGAGAAACTCTTTTAAACTGATCAGTATTTGTGCTCTGATCAATTCTATTGATTTGTTTGTTTTATTGATTTTTTTTGTTTTTTCTGAAACTTGTTATTGATTTCTACATTTTGTGATCAATACATCATCGATTATTGGTCATCGATCAAACCTTCAGTTGACCGTCTCACTGACTCTGATCGCAGTATTGACCTCTGACCTCCTCATCTGTTTCTAAACAACTAGTGCCTTGAAATTGTCCCTGGCCCCGCCCCCCCCAGTCACATGACACCTGTTTTTTTCTACATGTGTCATTTGTGTGGAATGTTTTTTTTCCTCTTCTGTGAAAAATAAACTCCTATACATCAACAGACTGCTGCCCTCTGCTGGTCACAGTGAGAATCAGCACCATCGTTCATGCTTTAGGTTCCCAAACACTGGGTCGGGGCCCAGAGATGGACCGCAGGACATTTGTTTAGGGTCCTTGAACTTTTTTTAAATGAGGAAAATGATTCACCACGATGTTAGGCACACATTTGCTCTCCACAATTCATTTTGTGATTTGAGTCACAATAGTTGAGAAAGTTTAGAAGTGAGCTGTATTGACGAGCGATTGATCAGCTGACTGACTAATCCTAATTGTGATGTGGTTTTCAGTTTTTTAAGGAAATTATTCAAACTTTTATAATGTACATAAAAACACTGATTTAAAGATACGAACTGTTATACAAAAAATTCACAACGGTAGATCAGTGATTTGCATTGTTTCAAATTCAGATTTCTATTTGAAAATAAATGATCCATATTTAAGGTGAAGATTTATATCTAATATCCATTTTAATATCCATTGAATAATGTCCAGCCTCACAAAACTGATCAGAGTCCAATCAATCAATCAATTTAAATGAAACCTTTTTATGCTAACGTCAAAGACAAAGGTCAAATCACAGCCGACGTCGTCACACGACATTAATGATTAATCAGAGAAATGTGATGTCACTGTGATGTCACTACAACCATGTGACCAAACAAAAGGTTCACGTGGATGACGCGTGACGACTTCATGATGAAAACGTAAAAATGTTAAATAATAAAAGTTGAACATGTAACGTCACAGTGGAGTTTGACGTCACGCAGGACGTGGACACTTTAATATAAAAACACGTGTGCGTCATGTGTCCCCACGGCCTGACCAGCCGTCGTCATGGTTACAGTGAGGGACGCTGTCCTGTAGCAGGTCAAAGGTCAGCTACTTTAGCCTCTGAGGTTCAACAGTTCATCTTCCTCCTACTCCTCGTCTTCATCACTTCCTCCTCCTGACCACCGTCCAGCCGTCGTCTTCCTCCTGAGGAGGGGGCGGAGCAGGGAGGGGGTGTGTCCCGCTGACGGACGGCGCGGACGCCTCACACTCCATCACCTGGACACACAAACATGTCGTCACCATGGAAACCGGAGGCTCGGTTCAGGTGAGACTCAGCAGACAGGTGAGACATACCTGCGTCTCTTCATCGTCATCTTCGTCAGAGTCGTCGTTGGACGGCGTGGGCGGAGCCTGGACCTTTGCCCGCTCACGCTTCTGTGTCATGGTGTTGACGGTGTGTTGGAGCTGCTGCAGCGCCCCCTGCTGCCACTGACTGAACATCTGCAGGAGGCTGAGGGACACCTGCGACACACACACACACACACCGTCATCATCATCATCTTCGTCATCATCATGTGTGTGTGTGTGTGTGTGTGTTTACCTGAGGTAAACTCCCATCATCCACCACGGTATCAAACTCCTGATCCATCAGTTCAGCGATGAAGTCCTCGACCTCAGTCTGCTGCAGGTCAGCTGACCTCACACACACACACACGCGCGCGGATCAACACTCGAGAAAGTTATTGATCACATGACTCACGTTCAGAAAAATGACAGATTCATGAATCAGTGATGGTTTAAAACTTTGGTTTCTCATCATCATCATCATCATCATGAGGCCGCCAGGTTACCATGGTTACCTACCGTTGTCATGGAAATATTGTTGAACCACGTCCACCATCCAGTCAGCCTTCTGCTGCCCGTACACCCCCCCGAACCCGTTATCTACGGCAATCTGAGGGGGGAGGGGGGAGGAGTTAACCTGCAGTTCAACTAGTTATCTCTGACCAGATTAATAATGAGTTAAGATCAGATTAAACCTGATTTACAGTGGGTTTAACTGTGAAACACACACACACACACACACAGCTTTAGCCTGTTAGCTGTTAGCCTGGACAGGTGTGTCCGGGCCTGTCTCCCTGCTGCCGCCTGCCTGCCTGCCTGTCTGCCTGCCTGTCTGTGTGTGTGCGTGTCCCAGGTTCACGGTGAACTCACCTGTAGCACGGGCCACGTGTGAAGGACCGCTCTCACTCCACTCGTGAAAAGCTCACGTGAAGCAGCTGCAGCGGCCGCCATGTTGGATTGTCCAGACAGAAGCAGCGGAGTCAGATCAGACAGAAGCAGCAGAGTCTTCTTCTCTGGTTCAGGGCAACAGTGTCTCCTGCTGGTGATTTGACGGAACTGCTGTTTACGACCAACTGTGTGTGTGAAACGTACAAACCTGTCTTTGTGAGGACATTTTGTCTGGTCCTCACTTCTGTAAAGGGCTTTTTCAGGATTAAGACCTGGTTTAAGGGTCAGGGTTAGGATTAGGAACTTAGTTTAAGTTTAGGTTAAAGGCCTGGGGAAGGCATATCTATGAGGGTCCTCATGAAGATATAAAAACAAGTGTGTGTGTGTGTGTGTTGTTGTTGTTTATCTAGCTAACATCATCTTGAACAGGTAATCTATCTTACCTCATGTTTTGTGTTAGTGTATTAACTTTGGGTTTAGCTCCAGTTATTTAGCTAACTTCAGGTTAAATTCGAGTTATCTAGCTAATTTCAGGTTTAACAGTAATTATCTAGCTAACTTTTAATCCTAGATATCTAGCTACCCTCAGGTTTACCTCTAAGTTAGCTAGATAACTGGTAGATAAAGTTTAACTCTTTCTAGCTAACCTCAGGTTTAACCCCAGTTATCCTGTTAACTTCTGGTTAAACTCTGGTTTAACCCAATGTATCCAGCTAACTGCTAACTATAAGTCTTTGATGTTTGTGTGTTATTTGACAGTTTTTTCAGTTTCATTGTTGTCATGGTTACTATACTGTATCATCAACAGACACTTTTATTTTCAGTGACACACAAAGAACTGATGAGACATGGACAAAAGTATGTGGACACATGGACATGAGACATGTTTGTCTACATATGTATAAATGTGATGATGATGATGTCATCAGGTGCTTCACAGGGATTGGTCACCAGCTAACAGAAAGGAGAGAACAGAACATCAGAGTTAAAGGTTATTGATCAGCATCTGTTATTGATCGAGGGTTCGATTCCCTGTCTTCACTCCACGTGGCCCGGGAATCAACCCTCCAACACCCTCTGATCCACAGGAGCTTCTGAGCAGAGAGTGAGCTGTGGATCTTCAGGACGAGTCACTGTGACCTGTCAGGTTCAATCTTCATCTCACCGTTGTGTTTCTCACTCTGGGACATTCTGGCAGACTGGGCCACCGCCTGTAAACAACAGCAACAGTCAGAAAACAACAACAGTCTGAAAACAGTCAGAAAACAGCAACAGTCTGAAAACAACAACAGTCTGAAAACAGTCAGAAAACAACAACAGTCTGAAAACAGTCTGAAAACAACAACAGTCTGAAAACAGTCAGAAAACAACAACAGTCTGAAAACAACAACAGTCTGAAAACAACAACAGTCTGAAAACAGTCAGAAAACAACAACAGTCTGAAAACAACAACAACAGTAAAATGAGAGTGCAGTGGGACCTTGAAGCTCCTCTTTCTCTTCTGAACGTTTTGCTCAGGATGGAAAATGATGACGTAAACCTTTGGCAGGTAAAGCATCCCAAGAGACACGAACGCACTGAGAGACATGGACACGGTCAGAGTCGCTGTCTGGATAAACATCTGCAGAAAAGACAGACAGAGGGACAAGAGTTAGAGACAAAAGACAGACAGAGGGACAACAGACAGTCTTTCTGACAGAGATGTTGATTCAACACGTTAATAAAATTAATTTAATTTTATTTATTAAAAATAAGAAAATGACCAGGGGTCAAATGAGGTCACTTCCTGTTTCTGTCTGTCAACTGTTAGCATTGCTCTGTTAGCGGGTTAGCTTATTGTTTGTTCACCTCTTTTCTTTTTGTGCTTTGTTTTTTCAAATGTCTCTTTCAGCTGCTGAAGCTCTTTGTCACTTTGGTTTTAATGAAACCCTTTATTGTATAATTTCATGCTGTGCTGAATTATAATCTGTATAATCCGTCTGTTCCTCTCTGCTCGCTTTTAATCCTCACATCACCTGCTTTCTGTCTCATCACACTTTAGGACGTTGTCCTCACAGGAACTGTCTTCTCCACCATTACTGTGTGTGTGTGAGACACAGTCCCCCTGTTGTCCCACCTGTGTCCCATCTTTGTCCCACCTTTGTCCCACCTGTGTCCCACCTTTGTCCTATCTTTGTCCCACCTTTGTCCTATCTTTGTCCCACCTTTGTCCCACCTTTGTCCTATCTTTGTCCCACCTTTGTCCCACCTTTGTCCCACCTTTGTCCTATCTTTGTCCCACCTTTGTCCCACCTTTGTCCTATCTTTGTCCCACCTTTGTCCTATCTTTGTCCCACCTTTGTCCCATCTTTGTCCCATTTTTGTCCCATCTTTGTCCCACCTGTGTCCCATCTTTGTCCCACCTGTGTCCCACCTTTGTCCCACCTGTGTCCCATCTTTGTCCCATCTTTGTCCCACCTTTGTCCTATCTTTGTCCCATCTTTGTCCCATTTTTGTCCCATCTTTGTCCCACCTGTGTCCCATCTTTGTCCCATCTTTGTCCCACCTTTGTCCCACCTGTGTCCCACCTTTGTCCTATCTTTGTCCCATTTTTGTCCCATCTTTGTCCCACCTTTGTCCCACCTGTGTCCCACCTGTGTCCCATCTTTGTCCCATCTTTGTCCCACCTGTGTCCTATCTTTGTCCCACCTTTGTCCCACCTGTGTCCCACCTGTGTCCCATCTTTGTCCCATTTTTGTCCCATCTTTGTCCCACCTTTGTCCCACCTGTGTCCCATCTTTGTCCCATCTTTGTCCCACCTGTGTCCCATCTTTGTCCCATCTTTGTCCCACCTTTGTCCCACCTTTGTCCCATTTTTGTCCCATTTTTGTTTTTACTCGGCAGCCATTTTAGAACCATCTCTAACAGACCAGTCAAAATGAAGGAGTGAGGCTTAAAGGGGCAGTTCAGGCTTTTATGAACAGTGTGTCAGCTTTCATGTCACATGATTCCCGTGACTGCCATCACCAGATTACTTCTCACGTAAAAATACTGTGTGAAAACACAACCAATGACAGCCGTTACCCTGGAGCTAAAGCTAAGCTAACAACGTTAGCTGTGAACCAGTGTTTACAAAAACGCTTTTTTAAAGATAACAAACGATCACGACCCAAATCAAAACACTAATCGTGACGAGAGTGAGCCTTAGCATGAGCTCACGACTAATTTAAATCTGTAAAATAAGAATATCCAAGAAATGTTTGGCAAAATCAAAACTTCTTGATCTTATGCTACATGTTTAAAAACAAATACACATAAATCTGAACTAAAAGTTTGGGGACCCCAAAGAACTCCTGCGCCCTGTCTGTGGGTCCCAACCCAGTGTTTGAGAACCACTGCTCTAATGACACACAGTTAGCTTATAGTCAATCAGCAGCATTTAGCTGAAACATTATAGAACATAAAGTGATTTTTTCACATCTCAAACTGATTTGTGTTTTAAGTTGCAAATACACTCCTGGTGCTAAAGCTAAGCTAACTGCGCTCAGTGTAAAGTGGGAACAACAGAGTGAATCAAGTGACTTTCACATATTTTCACTTCAAGCTTCTGTAACGTACAGTTTGTACAAAACATTGGGATTTTGGAAGAATCTTGACACTGAAAAGCTGCTGCAACTTGAGCTAAAATGCTTCAATCAAACAAAGCAAAGTTAGCATTTTTTGCGTTGTCTGACCCGACATGTCAGATGTATGTTATTGTGCATCATGTTCGCTGTGAACGTCCACAGTCTCCTTCCTGTTGCCTCATCAGCTCCCCCTGCTGTCACAACACAATCCACAAGAGCCAACCTCACAGTGACAACCTGTACCACCAGGTGTCGCCGCTGCACACCTGACAAATAATCATATTTCAGTGTTCACTATGACTAAAACCATTCCCGATCCAGTCCAGGTTTTTGGCCTCACCTTCTCAGTGGACTGGGCTGTACCAAAGAAGATCGGGACGAAGGCGAGCCAGATGATGCAGGTGGTGTACATCGTAAAACCGATCGGCTTTGCCTCGTTAAACGTCTCGGGGACGCCGCGACTCTTCACCGCGTACACCGTACAGGTCACCTAGCAACAGAAACAGCACGTTACCTAGCAACAAGAATGATGCCGGTTATGACAGGAGGTTAATGATCAAAACGGTTTTAACGACATCGGATCAGTACACGACCAGTACGTCACCATGAGAACGATGCTGTAGCTGAGGCAGCAGATGATTGACAGGTCCGACATGTCGCACTTCAAGATGCCGCGGGCCAGGTCAGGGTTCGGGGGGCGGAGCTCATCGTAGTCGATGATGGTGTGAGGCGGGACGACGGCGAACCACACAAACACACCGAGGACCTGACACACGCGCACACATCAGTCATGTGATCATGTGATGCTGCGCTCAGAGGTCATGTGACTCCTGTGACTCCTCCTCTCACCTGTACACAGATCAGGATGAAGGTGATGGCGAGCTGGGAGGAGGGGCTGATGAATCTGGGCGGAGTCACCGACCTCTTGCCCTGCTCAAAGATGCGGTAGATGCGGTTTGTTTTGGTCAACATGGCGGAGTAGGTGATGGTCATACCGAGGCCCAGCAGGAGGCGCCGGAATGCACAGACCGCCACGCCAGGTTCTGCGATCATCAGGAAGGTGATGAGGTAGATCAGGAAGATGCCTGTCGACCCACGGACACAGGTGATGATGTCATCATCCTCATCATTATCACGCTGATGACGTCATCATTATCATCATCATCACGCTGATGACGTCATCATCACTGCAGATGATGTCATCATCATTATCACGCTGATGACGTCATCACTGCAGATGATGTCATCATTATCACGCTGATGATGTCATCATTATCATCATCATCATCACGCTGATGACGTCATCATCACTGCAGATGACATCATCATCACTGCAGATGATGTCATCATCATCATCACTGCAGATGACATCATCATCACTGCAGATGATGTCATCATCTTCACTGCAGATGACATCATCATCATTATCACGCTGATGACGTCATCATTATCATCATCATCACGCTGATGATGTCATCATCACTGCAGATGATGTCACCATCATCATCACGCTGATGATGTCATCAGACGTAATCATCACTGCTGATGACGTCATCATTATCACGCTGATGACGTCATCATTATCATCATCATCATGCTGATTACATCATCATTATCACGCTGATGATGTCACCATCATTATCACGCTGATGATGTCTTCATTATCATCATCATCATCACGCTGATGACATCATCATCACTGCAGATGATGTCATCGTCGCTGTAGATGACGTCATCATCACTGCAGATATCATCATCTTCACTGCAGATGACATCATTATCATCATCACGCTGATGATGTCATCAGACGTCATCATCACTGCTGATGACGTCATCATCATCATCATCAGTACCTGTCAGTAGTACGTAGCTGAGTTCTCTTCCCGACGCCCTGACGATGGGCGTGTCATTGAAGCGGATGAAGATCATGACCACAGCGCTGGTTGCTAGGATACCCAACATGGCGAGGGAGGCGGGGACAAGTGCGAAGGGTGAGTTCCACTCCAGTTTGATGATTGGTGTTGGACGACAGGCGGTTCTGTTGGGGACTGGACGCATGTCTGATGGACAGGTCTCACAGGAAAACTCGTCCAACTGGTACTGATACCCGTCACAGAGCTACAGAGACAGATGAGGGACAACAATGAGGGACAGACAGGTCCATGAGGGACAGACAGGTCAGTGTCAGAGACAGGTGATGTTTTTCCATGACACAGTTCCGTCTCGGCTCAACTCTACTAGCACATTTTTTAGTCCCTGCTCTGTGGAGGTTCCAGTCGAGCCGATACTAACGTGACGTGGACAGACTGCCGGCCACTGATTGGTCAGAGAGCGTCGTCACTGGAAGAGTCACGAGCGCGAACAATGTTGAACTGTAGATGAGTTAAAAAGACTTGAAAATAATCCTGAAAACATGCGTTAATCTGCAACATTTAACAAGGACATTTGTAAAATGTCCATATTTAACAGAGGAGTCTGGTGTATTTAGCGACAGCACTGCTGAAAGACGGAGATGGTGAGCCCAATCACAAGCCGTTCAGCCGGATTTCACTTCAGTGACTGTGTCAGACGGAGTCAGGAAGGACTGAACCATTCAGTGAACTCATCTGTTTAGAAAACTGAGGAAAAAGAAAACTACTGCTTTGACCGTCACGTGTTTGTGTCTGTGTGTCGTCACAGCTGTTTCTATGAACTATAGCAATGGAAAAGGACACCAAACCGAGTAGAGCCGAGCCATGCTGGACTGTCTCACCTCACAGTGCCAGCAGCAGGGAACACCTTTCACCATCTTCTTTCTCTCTCCTGGTTTACAAGGAAAACTACAAATGGAGTCTGGAACTGATTTGTCTCCTCCAGACCACTGCATGTCCTCCAGCTGAGACGGACAGAGACAAACAGGTCAAAGAGAGTGAGACAGGGAGAAAGGACAAAGACAGATTAACTCTATTTAAAGTCAGAGTTGTCAATAGCAGAGGTTATTTTCATGTTTTTCTTTTGTCCAATCGACTTCCTACATTGAGTCTCAGGTTATTGGTCCACTGGCCAATGACACGGTAACCAGGATGACTGTGATTGGTCATCTGAAACTGGAAGATGTCATAGCGACCAGGAGCGTCTCCATTCTCATTGAACAAAACACTGGTACCCGCACTTCCTGTGAAGGAGAGAGACAGACAGGTCAGAGAGACAGACAGGTCTCTGTTTGGATTTTGTTCATTTCTATGAAGATGATAATGTTACATTGTTACACTGTTACACTGTGTGTTTCTTACCGTTGAAGTTAACGGCTCTGATGTACTCGAGCAGTGACCGTCCCTCCACCGGGTCCAAGGAGCCGCAGACGCCGGCGCCGCTCGGACAAAAGTTCTGCACCATATTGTTCAGAGCATGAGCGACGGCGTAAACTGCGTCAATGACAAACTGAACCTTCCCTTCCTGCTCATAGGATGAGTCCCGTCCAATCCTCTCCTCACCTGCAGGGACACATCACATGACATCCCACAAATCTACCACGACTGGCCCCGCCCCCTCAGGTGACGTCGTACCTGTGCACTTCTTCTTTTCAGGGTCCAGTTTGATTCCGGGACGAGTCAGTTTACACCTGAAGTCGTCTTCCCAGAACTCAGCGAACCAGATGTTCCTGCGATTGTTCTCCAGAGAACGAGACGTGAAGTAGTGATCGAAGCCTGGACAAACAACAAAACAACAACACAATAACAAACAACAACAAAACTACAGCACAATAACAAACAACAACAAAACAACAGCACAATAACAAACAACAACAAAATTACAGCACAATAACAAACAACAACAAAACAACAACACAATAACAAAACAACAACACAATAACAAACACAACAAAACAACAGCACAATTACAAACAACAACAAAACAACAGCACAATAACAAACAACAACAAAACAACAGCACAATAACAAACAACAACAAAACAACAGCACAATAACAAACAACAACAAAACAACAGCACAATAACAAACATCAAAACAACAACACAATAACAAACAACAACAAAACAACAGCACAATAACAAACAACAACAAAACAACAGCACAATAACAAACAACAACAAAACTACAGCACAATTACAAACAACAACACAATAACAAACACAACAAAACAACAGCACAATAACAAACAACAACAAAACAACAGCACAATAACAAACAACAAAACAGCACAATAACAAACAACAACAAAACAACAGCACAATAACAAACAACAACAAAACAACAGCACAATAACAAACACAACAAAACAACAGCACAATAACAAACAACAACAAAACAACAGCACAATAACAAACAACAACAAAACAACAGCACAATAACAAACAAGAACAAAACAACAGCACAATAACAAACAACAACAAAACAACAGCACAATAACAAACAACAACAAAACTACAGCACAATTACAAACAACAACACAATAACAAACACAACAAAACAACAGCACAATAACAAACACAACAAAACAACAGCACAATAACAAACAACAACAAAACAACAGCACAATAACAAACAAGAACAAAACAACAACACAATAACAAACAACAAAACAACACAGTCTCAGATGTTCCTGTGTTTCTGCAGAACCAGACCTGAAGTCGTTTTCAAACTCGATGTGAACTGATGAAGGATTTTTAACATAAACCATTTTCACAGACACGTTTGAGTTTGAGTCGTTTGTTAAACGTGTTTTTAATCATCAGGACAAAATGGAGTCGTTGGTTCGACGGGGTACGAGCCCGCGTACGAGTGTCCACACGAGGCATCATGTGACACTCTGCGCCCAAAAGCAATGTCCAGTTATAGCCCCGCCCTTGACATGTGACGTCATGTTTACCGTCTATTGACGCTCTCTTTGGCAGGATGGTGACAGCGCCCTCTGCCACGTCCTCCAGCTCTGCGATTGGTGAACTCTTCGCGCCCCAACTGTCTGACCCCACAAACACGAAGTGACCCGTCAGGTTGGTGCGCTTGGCTGCCTCGAGGACACGCCTACCAAGAAGAAGAGGGAGGAGTCATGTGAGCATACCAGGGCAAACGTGTTTGGACCTGCGGTCAGTTGGAGACTTTACTTGATGTCGTCCTCGTTGGCGAAGATGATGACGCCGCGGGCGTTACTCGTCTCCATCAGGCGACGGATGATCTTATCGAACTCTCCGAGCGTCGGCTCACGAGGAATCTTCACCGACTGAGCGATGCACACGCCGCCTGAGAGAGAGACAGGCGTAAGGCCCCACCCAAGAGACAGACAGGTGGACAGACTATTGGACGTACCTTCCTCTCTGGAGATCTGCATGAAGGCGTCGACGCCGCTCTCGCCATAGTTTCCCTCGGACGCCAGAGTGGACACGTAGTTCCAGCCCAGCGCTCTGACGATGTCCAGCATGGCCTGAGCCTGGTACGAGTCCGGAGGAACCACACGGGAGAAGAAGTCGTACCTGTTGTTGTCGCTCAGTTCTGGAGCCGTGGACGCGTAACTCACCTGAGGAATCTGGCACACACACACACACACACATGCAGTGATCAGCTGAGCCCTGGACATCACATGACTCTGTCTGTTTACGCCGCCATGTTGGCAGGAGAGGTGACCGTCACATCAGCGTTCACTACGAACATAAAATCCATGGGGATCGAGCAACATGTGTGTGGCCCTTCTACTGCCCCCTGGTGGAACAGACAGGATTTCCTCCTGCAGAAAACATCTCCACCTCTTCTTATTTCTGATAAACCTTTAAAGAATCGCAATAAAAACATGTAAAATAATACAAAATATAAAAGTTAGCATTGTTTACGATTTTTACGCTCATTTTATAGCAGTGACACTTTTATAGCAGTGACACTTTTATAGCAGTGACACTTCCTGCCAAAGGAGGAGGGTCAGATATAGGTTTTTATAAATACTGTTGTATTTGTGTGTTTTAACTTCACCATGGTTTTTATAAAGAGGAGAAAAAAGCATCAGTTTTTCAGACAAAACTGCAGACAAACTTTAAATTTTATGTCAGACAGAATTTAATCAGAGGAAAATTCAACAAGAAAATAAGAACAATCGGGATTAAATTTGTTTTTAAGTTGAATTTAAACTGATCAATTCAGTGTGAGTGAACTATGGACAATCATGTGATTAATCACAATTAAGTAATCGACATCAATCAGTGATGAAGTGACATCTGTATCGCCCCCTGGAGGTGATGTTTTCATCTTTATTTACAGTGAGTGATCATCACACACGCACACACACACACACGCACACGCACACACACACAGGATTAGTGTTGTGTAACAGCATGAATGTGTGTCACAGCTTCAATAAAATGAATAACAATCACAGTGTGTTTGAGAGACAGAGCAGATTAACGAACTTCACATTAACGAGCTCTAAAAGCATTGTAACAGTCATCATCATCATCATCATCATCATCATCATCATCTCAGATGCTTCACTGGACTCTCTCTCTCTGTGTTTATTGATCTTTAATGTTTTAATAATATTTATAAATTAATCATGTGATCAGTAAAATCACAATTTGTCTCAAAGAGCTTCACAGTCTGTACAGCAGTGACGTCCTCTGACCTTTGACCCTCACTCCAAAAACCCTTTGTACAAATGAGAGAAACCACTCACTCACTCACTCACTCACTCACTCACTCACTCACTCACTCACTCACTCACTCACTCACTCACTCACTCACTCACTCACTCACTCACTCACTCACTCACTCACTCACTCACTCACTCACTCACTCACTCACTCACTCACTCACTCACTCACTCACTCACTCACTCACTCACTCACTCACTCACTCACTCACTCACTCACTCACTCACTCACTCACTCACTCACTCACTCACTCACTCACTCACTCACTCACTCACTCACTCACTCACTCACTCACTCACTCACTCACTCACTCACTCACTCACTCACTCACTCACTCACTCACTCACTCACTCACTCACTCACTCACTCACTCACTCACTCACTCACTCACTCACTCACTCACTCACTCACTCACTCACTCACTCACTCACTCACTCACTCACTCACTCACTCACTCACTCACTCACTCACTCACTCACTCACTCACTCACTCACTCACTCACTCACTCACTCACTCACTCACTCACTCACTCACTCACTCACTCACTCACTCACTCACTCACTCACTCACTCACTCACTCACTCACTCACTCACTCACTCACTCACTCACTCACTCACTCACTCACTCACTCACTCACTCACTCACTCACTCACTCACTCACTCACTCACCTGTCACTCACTCACTCGCTCACTCACTCACTCACTCACTCACTCACTCACTCACTCACTCGCTCACTCACTCACCTGTCACTCACTCACTCACTCACTCACCTGTCACTCACTCACTCGCTCACTCACTCACTCACTCACTCACTCACTCACTCACTCACTCACTCACTCACTCGCTCACTCGCTCACTCACTCACCTGTCACTCACTCACTCACTCACTCACCTGTCACTCACTCGCTCACTCACTCACTCACTCACTCACTCACTCACTCACTCACTCACATTCACTCATTCATTAAAAGCTTTCATTAGTCACTCAGACACAAATTGTTTAAAACATTAATCCACAAACCAGACTGTCTGTCTGTTAAAGGGATAGTGCAGCTTTTTCTTTTTTCTTTTTAAATGTGGTTTATATGAAGTACAGACTCGGGGCTGTGAGCGCCCCCTGTTGCTGAGAACCGGTCTGAGACACAGACTCAAAAGAGTCATCTGATAAAATCTACGTCGCTTTAAGTCTACGATATCTTCAGAACATGTTCACAGGAAACCACTCACTCTCCCACACCAAAGTCCATAGAGAAAATGAGTGATTTTAGCTCACAGCACACAGGAGTTGTTGATCCACTGCTGCCTCCATCACTAAGTTCAAATGTCTTATTTTGTCACTTCAGTGTTTGAAATCCTTTGTTCAGATTTACGTCAGTGACACAAAGTCACCACACGAGGCAGCAGTAGACCAGCAGCTCCTGTGTCCCTGTGAGCTAAAATCACTGGTTTTCTCTATGGACTTTGGTGTGGGAGAGTGAGTGGTTTACAAACCACTGTCTTGTCACTAGGTAACAACCAGGTAACTGTCACTGTTACCTGGTTGTCACCTGTTACCTGCTGAACTCCAGACGCGTCATTACCTCAAACAGCCGCAGGATGTTGGCCACCATGATGGACACTGAGCTGGCCGATGCCCCGATCACGGCCACCACCCTCTCCGGTTTGCGAATGATTGGCGGTTCTCCGTTGGAGCAGCGGATGTCGGACGTGTCCTTCTGGATCAGCGCTTGGACGAAGGTGAGCGACTGCTCCAGGGCGTACGTGTCTCTGGAGCAGGTGTCCAGGATGCGGGCGCCCAGCGTGATGTTGGGCAGCAGCTCGGGGTCACTGTTGATCTGGTCCAGCGCGTACAACATGGCCTCCATGCGGTGGATCCCCTTCTCCTTCTTCAGCTCGCCGCACGGCAGACCGTGGGGGCCGCGGGCGTGGATGGGGAACAGGCCCCCCAGAGTGATGTCACCAGGTATCTTGATCGAGTGGGGGTGGAAGTGCTGGTGGGAGGAGCCTACCCGGATCACCTGTCCACCAATCCAGAGCCAGAGCGACAGAAGGAGGCGGGGCCACAGGGAGAGCTGGCGGCCAATCCGGCGTGAGACGTGACACTGACGACAAAGGTGGGGGAGGGGGGAGGGGGCAGGTCCAGGTGATGTCATACTGAGGTGATGTTCAGCTGAGAGTGGTCATTGTAAACACCTGAGAAAAATATATTAAGTCTCTAAGAGTTATATGCAGTATATTCTGTATATATACGATAAATAATAAGATGAAAACATTAGATTATAATCCAGTGTTTTTAAAGGTACAGTATGTAAAAGTTAGCAACATTTATTGGTGAAGTTTCATGCACTTGAATATCCATCACCTCACCCTCCCAACTGTGTAGCCTTCAGTTAGCATCAAAACATTAATAAAATCAAAAACATTTAGTTTAGTTTGTCCTTTGTGGGCTACTGTAAAAACATAGAGCTGACCCACTTCCTCTCATAAATATAAAAGGCTCATTCTGCGGTAATGGGAAAAACAATTCATACAATTGGAAAAAGTTACACACTGGACCTTTAACATGTGGAGACACTTTTTTAAACAAATCAAAGTTTGTGAATAATAACGTTTGTATTTTACTGCCGTTTTTGTATCGGCATTATATGTTTATTCTCATGCTAGCTTACTGCACAGTGATTAGTTTGGCTAACGTTAGCGACAGCCAGTTTAGCTGTCATCTGTGTCTGGCTGCTCATTCGTGGATGATCCATGTGTGTTCCGGTCGTAGATGGAAGTCGGAATATTCCGAGTTCCTAGTCGGACGTTTCTACAGGAACGGCCCCGGTCAGTAGACTCCAAGATGGCTGCCACACGTGCAGACACTGCTACTTTTACTGCTTTGTTTCATTTAAGTCAGTTGTAAACATAAAACTGTTTTATCACATATATGTTGCTACACTGTTCACTATGAACTGGAACAGCTAACATATGCATATGTGTGTTTTTCCCTGAGGTAAAGGAACACACTATACACACTCTTCAATTAAGAATCTTTAATCTTAATTTAACTTATGCCAGAAAATGAAACTGGTGTAAAATGAACTGCTCCCTCAAAAAATTCAGAAACTCACAATATATAATTGTTATATTAAACACATGTAAATAAAATAGACATTTAACATATTTAATTCCCCGACAAACTACATGGACCCTGAAGGATTAAAACACATCATTACACTGTTACAATGTAACATAATCTGAGATCCAAACCACGCAGTAAATAATTATAATTTACATAAACTATTTATATAAACTTTAAAAGTCAGTTTAGTACATCATATTTGGGGTCAATGCACGAAGCAAACAGAATAAAGTAATCAGTCAAATCAGTGGTTCAGTCCAGTCATTGATTATTTTATCGTCACTTCATCTGCTGATCACTTTCTTTATGAATCTATCATTTGTCCATGAACAGTTAAAATGCCGTTTAAAGTTTTTTTTAATTGATTATTGATTGATTCGAAACTGTTTGTGTCGGTGAGTCACATGACTGATCGATTTGTATCAGTTCATTTCACATGATTCAAACGGGTCAATATTAATAAAAAGGGGGTTCGATTCCCAGAGACTCACCTGTTTCCTCTCCGGTCTCATCACAGTCCTGAAGCCGCTCAGCGACGCTCCGCTGCGGCCACGATCCTCAGAGAACCGCCGGTAACTCACCGACAGGTCCCGGTGAGCTCCGGTGAAGCCCCGCCCCCTAATCCCCCGTCCTCCAATCAGTGACAGAAGAAAGACCTGCCTAACTCTCTCTCTCTGTGTGTGTGTTTGTTGCAGAGTGAGGACATTTTGACAAACTGAGGACATTTTGACAAAGTGAGGACATTTTGACAAAGTGAGGACATTTTGACAAAGTGAGGACATTTTGACAAAGTGAGGACATTTTGACAAAGTGAGGACATTTTGACAAAGTGAGGACATTTTGACAAAGTGAGGACATTTTGACAAAGTGAGGACATTTTGACAAAGTGAGGACATTTTGACAAAGTGAGGACATTTTGACAAAGTGAGGACATTTTGACAAAGTGAGGACATTTTGACAAAGTGAGGACATTTTGACAAAGTGAGGACATTTTGACAAAGTGAGGACATTTTGACAAAGTGAGGACATTTTGACAAAGTGAGGACATTTTGACAAAGTGAGGACATTTTGACAAAGTGAGGACATTTTGACAAAGTGAGGACATTTTGACAAAGTGAGGACATTTTGACAAAGTGAGGACATTTTGACAAAGTGAGGACATTTTGACAAAGTGAGGACATTTTGACAAAGTGAGGACATTTTGACAAAGTGAGGACATTTTGACAAAGTGAGGACATTTTGACAAAGTGAGGACATTTTGACAAAGTGAGGACATTTTGACAAAGTGAGGACATTTTGACAAAGTGAGGACATTTTGACAAAGTGAGGACATTTTGACAAAGTGAGGACATTTTGACAAAGTGAGGACATTTTGACAAAGTGAGGACATTTTGACAAAGTGAGGACATTTTGACAAAGTGAGGACATTTTGACAAAGTGAGGACATTTTGACAAAGTGAGGACATTTTGACAAAGTGAGGACATTTTGACAAAGTGAGGACATTTTGACAAAGTGAGGACATTTTGACAAAGTGAGGACATTTTGACA
>JAFBJR010000504.1:5000-11310 GCA_016785285.1 Brachirus orientalis | reverse complement strand
AGTGAGGACATTTTGACAAAGTGAGGACATTTTGACAGTGAGGACATTTTGTCAAAGTGAGGACATTTTGTCTGGTCCTCACTTCTTTAAAGGGCTTTTTCGGGGTTAAGACCTGGTTTTAGGGTTAGGGTTAGGCATCTAGTTGTGATGGTTAAGGTTAGGGTAAAAGGCTAGGGAATGTATTATGTCTATGAGGGTCCTCACTGTGATAGAAGCACAAACGTGTGTGTGTTCTTTTATGTATTAACAAAAATGAAATGATAAAAGTGCAGCAGTAAAAACAGAGAAACAAACCAAATCAACAACAAAATGTCGTGCAAATGAGCCATTCCACAATTATTAAAACAGAACATTTGCTAAATGGTAAATATGGATGTGAAATGAAAAATGAAGTGATAAATGATCACATTACACCATTCACCTTGTATTATATTCATCATTTACCATTTACATCACAAAATTAACACTTACCATTGAAAGAATGTGTCCATAAGGTGGAAGTAACTAAGAATAACCATAAAAATGGATGTGAAGTCAATGATGCACTTGATATTTATCTTTTACAGCAGGCAGTTTTTGTTAAAATACCACATCCGTTAAATGACATTTTAATTTATTTTGGCTCAAAAAAGCTGTTAAAACTTCTCAAATACTTGAAAAATAATCACAGATTGTATTTTAACTGTAATATCTAAAATAAATTAATAATAATAATGTAATCTTATCTCACCTTTGTTTTACCTTTGTAATATGATCTGATTTTATATTTATCATGGATTCCTTTTTATGATGTCAATTTCCTGTAAGTTTGTATGTTACATATTACTATTTGAATGGTCACTGTGCACACATTGTTTTATACATATGAAACCTTTAATTTAAACTAGTCAAAGCCACACCCACTAACTTTCTGACAACCTTTATTTTATTATTGAGAAAATAAAACCAAAATTGGAAAATGAGCCTATTACCATTTAGAAACTGGTGAAAACAAAAAGACAAGACAGTTGGTCGACAAAGTTTCTTGAATGTGCAAATAAACAGAAATCGGGAAAAAAATGTGGGTGAAAATTGTTTTTTGATTTTTGCAGTTTTTTCTGTTGTAATCTAGAAAATATTGTCATGACGTTACTCACACGTGGGCTAACCAAGCAACATGCTAGCTGGTGACGTCACTTCCGGCTCGGATGTCAGAACGTTCTGATGTAAATGGAACGCAGGGTCAATGCAGCCAAGTGCTCTTCCTTTAATCCTTTAATCCCAGTACTGTTCTAATCTCTGATATCATTATAAGATTTGTACAATAAATATGACGAGACATTTATTTTAATTATGTTCAGAAACTCATCGGATTTTCTAAGTAAACTGTGTCAAAATAGTTGAAGATGTTTGTGACGCTCATCTGGCGTTTACGACTACGGTACCCACAATCCAGCGCGGCGTGGGGACTTTCACTTCCGGTGGCGGTGTTATCAGGTCAGCAGGAGAAAAGGTGAAGTTTCAGCGAAAACATTCTATCATTGCGATGTTTTGTTTGTGTGCCTTTAAAGTGTATCGCGTTGTGTCACACACACAAACACCGTGTGAGTGTGTGACAACGCGATACGCGATACACTGTGTCACACACACACACAGAGTTTTAAAGCCGTTTGTTGGTGACGCTGTGCTAACAGCTAGCAGGCTAACGTCAGCTAGCTGCTGTACAGAGGTGAATATTCAGAGCTGAAACAAAAATATGAGTCTCATGTTCACTTTGACTGAGGCTGACGTCATAACAGTTACATTATCTGCAGCTAAAAACACATTTAATACAAGGTTTTACATGCTACATGCTCATTTAGCTGCATGAATAAACTGTGAAAGTTAAAGTCATGAATACATGAACAGGTGATTTTAAGTTATTAAATCATAATAATCTAATTTCCTTCTTTTTAATATACAAATAAAATTTGAATCATAATTTTTTAGTGACTAAATTAAAGCCTGAAGCACTTATGTTCTTGATGAGTTGAGTAATTGAGAAAATAAATATTGACAGTGTTTGTCAAACCTGGAAATGATGATGTTCTCAAATGTCTTGTTTTGTCCACAAAGTAAAATGATTCAGTTTGAATGATTTCTTTATTTTCTGGAGAAAAATATTCACCTTTAAGAAGCTGAAAAAAAATCACAGAAACTGCTTTTAAATATGAATAATTGTGTTGTGATGAAAGTGTGATTTACTCATTGATGTCATGACAGACATTTACACATTAAACTTGTGTACCTGTTTGTGTGTCAGGTGAAGGTGTGTGTGTGTGTGTGTGTGAATGCAGTGTGTGTGTGTGTGTGTGTGTGAAGCGTCGTCATGCCTCTGGACGTCAGATGGCCGTTCCCACAGTGTCCTGCTCTGGCCTGGAGGATCTCCAGCTCACTGGTCATGGGCATGGTGGGCTCGTACTCCTACTTCTGGACCAGTGAGTTAACGGTATCACACACACACACGCACACGTGTGTGTGTCAGTGAGCTCACATGTTCTGTGTGTGTGTGTGTGTGTGTCTGCAGAGTACATGAACTGTTTGACCGTCCACAACCATGAAGTTCTGTTGGACCTGGTTGACCAGAGACCCTCGGACACGCCCCTCATCACTCTGTCCAATCACCAGTCCTGCATGGACGACCCACACATCTGGGGTAACTCTTACTGTCTGACGTCAAATTTAACACAAACCCTGATTTTACATGATGCTAATCAGAATTGGCGTGGAGTTTCACTTTCACTCTCTGTGATTAACGTTCAGTTACCATGGAAACAACACATTTCACTGAAAGTATCATAAGAGATAGGAATAAGGTGGACTTTTTTCCTGTTTGTTTGGTTGTTTGTTTGTTTGTGTCAGGTGTCCTGAAACTTCGACAGCTGTGGAGCTTTAACAAGATGAGATGGTGAGTTTTGTTCTGTGTTCACTGTCAAACAAAAAAAACTTGTGTGTCTTGTTGTGATGATCGTAGTTGTTCATATTTCTATGTAGAAATGTACCAAAATTAATGCTATTTGTAACGTAACTAACATGCACTTATTTTTAAACCTTATGAATATTTACACTGAAATGAAAACATCTTAGTCAGGCAGAAAGCTGTGTACATGTTGTAATCGTTTGTTCTGGACAGTAGTGACGTGTGTAGTTCACTTATTAATTAATATTGATCGTCCTGTGATTGGCTGACGAACGGAGCAGGACGCCGGCAGCGTCCGACATCTGCTTCACGCGGGAGCTTCACTCCAGATTCTTCAGCCGAGGAAAGTGCGTTCCCGTCTGCAGAGGTGAGCGCTGATTCTCTAACTGTGTTCACTGTCTGTGATGACATCATCATCATCACATGTTCTCCTCAGGTGATGGTGTTTACCAGAAGGGGATGGACTTTATTTTGGAAAAACTCAACAAAGGAGAATGGGTACACATTTTTCCTGAGGGTGAGTCTGACTGTGCTGTGAGCGCCCCCTGCTGCTGAGTACCAGTTTGAGACAGGGACACTTACTGAGCAAAACTTAATATGAGGAAGACTGAAGTTTGTAAACCACTCACTCTCCCACACCAAAGTCCATAGAGAAAATCAGTGATTTTAGCTCACAGGGACACAGGAGCTGCTGGTCTACTGCTGCCTCGTGTGGTCACTTTGTGTCACTGACGTAAATCTGAACAAAGATTTTTCAAATGCCAAATTCACAAAATAAGACATTTGAACTTAGTGATGGAGGCAGCAGTGGATCAACAACTCCTGTTTCCCTGTGAGCTAAAATCACTGATTTTCTCTATGGACTTTGGTGTGGGAGAGTGAGTGGTTTACAAACTTCACTTTCCTGTTGGAAAAGTTTGTCTAACAGTGAGATAAAGATGTGAACATGTTCTGAAGACATCGTAGACTTAAATTGACATAGATTTTATGAGCCGAGTCTTTTGCTAAGTGGCTAAAATCAGTTTTTCCTTGTGCTGACAGACACGTTCTCACTGAGAGTGAGCCTCGTCTTTACAAATTCTGAACCACTTTACAAAACCTGAACTGTCCCTTTAATGCCTAGTCTCTTCTGTGATGTTTTTGTTTTTTCCTTTTGTGTTGTTTCTAAACAGGCAAAGTGAACATGACAGAAGAATTCATACGACTGAAATGGGGTGAGCATGGTTCACGTTAGTGTCACAGTCGTAAACACTGTTTTCTGTGGACTCTCACTCATCATCATCATCCTCGCCGTCACTGCTGCAGTCACATGTTTCTTGTGTTTGGTGTCTCAGGTGTCGGTCGCCTCATCGCCGAGTGTCCTCTTAATCCCGTCATCCTGCCTCTCTGGCATGTGGGTGAGTAACCGTTGCTGCAGGACACACAGATAAACATGTTTACGATCACATGTGATCAACGAATACACGCATGCTGCGTCAGTGAAGCCGCAACCTGAAGTGGTTCAGCACTGACACCTACAGGTGAGAGAAGCCACAAGGTTTTAATGGACAAAAAAGATTCTTTGACTTTTGACCTTATGTTTGTTGATCTTGAACAGAGAGTTAATGCCTGATCCACACACAGAGCTTAATAATTTATGTTAAGTTTGCAAATAACTGAAAACATCTAAAAATGAACTGAAAATAAATGAAAACATCTATAAATGAACTGAAAATAACTGAAAACATCAAGAAAATAACTGAAAATAACTGAAAACATCTATAAATGAACTGAAAATAACTGAAAACATCAAGAAAATAACTGAAAATAACTGAAAATAACTGAAAATAACTGAAAACATCAAGAAAATAACTGAAAGTAAATGAAAACATCTAAAAAAACAACTGAAAATAACTGAAAACAACTGAAAATAACTGAAAACATCTAGAAAATGAACTGAAAATAACTGAAAACATCTATAAATGAACTGAAAATAACTGAAAACATCAAGAAAATAACTGAAAATAACTGAAAACGTTGTGACATCCATAATGATGACGATGATGATGATGATGATGATGACGGTGATGATGATGATGATGACGATGATGATGATGACTTGTCTGACCTCAGTGTGTTTTCGCTCTCAGGTCTCAGTGACGTTCTGCCCAACATGAAGCCCTACATTCCTCGCATCGGCAAAGTACGAACGGCGACATCTCTCCTGTGTTTGGTTTGGTTTGGTTTGGTTTGGTTTGGTTTGGTTTGGTTTGGTTTGGTTTGGTTTGTTTCTGACCGTGTGTTTGTTCTTCTGCTTCAGAGAATCACGGTTCTGGTGGGGAAACCGTTCCACGTCAAAGACCTGGTGGAGTCTCTGCGAGCGGAGAACCGGAGCCAGGTTTTATACTTTTCAGTGTTTCAGGAATTCAAGACTTTAATACTTTAAGAAATATTTTAGCTTCTTCACTTGTGACACATTTCAGAAAGAAACATGACGTAACTTGTTTTGAATCATTGATTCTTCACCAGTGTAAAATGATGTTAGCCTTTTACTGATGTGGCTGTAAATCAGTTGTTACTTTATAAACAAATGTGAGAGTTTGTCTTTTAAAAGTGGGCCCTTATATAGAAACTTTGGGAAATCAATAATGAAAATGATTAATGCACTAGTTAATTGTGGGTCCATAGTTTCTCTGTTGCAACAGTGAAATGTTTTTAAAACTATTTTAATAGTAGCAGTTTTCTCTGTTGGAAATAAAAGTAAATATATTTTTGGTGTGGAAGAGTGAGTGGTTTACAAACTTGAGTTTCCTGTTGCAAAAGTCTGTCTAACAGTGAGATAAAGACGTGAACATGTTCTGAAGACGTCGTAGACTTAAACTTTGTTTCTTAACTTTTCCTCTTCTTCAGTTGGAAATGAGAAAGACGTTGACAGATTTCATCCAGGTGGAGTTTCATCGTCTGAAGACTCAGGCTGAAGATCTGCACCAGCAGATTCACACCACATCATGAGTCCTGCCTCCACCTGCCTCCACCTTCCTCCACCTGCCTCCACCTGCCTCCACCTGCCTCCACCTTCCTCCACCTTCCTCCACCTGCCTCCACCTTCCTCCACCTGCCTCCACCTTCCTCCACCTGCCTCCACCTTCCTCTACCTTCCTCCACCTGCCTCCACCTTCCTCCACCTGCCTCCACCTTCCTCCACCTGCCTCCACCTTTGTCCACCTGCCTCCACCTTCCTCCACCTGCTTCCATCTCAGCCAAATCACACGGAAGAACCTTTATCCTCAACAGGACCTCACTTTTTTTACCTTGTCGGTTTGTTTGTGGTTTTTTTCCTCGCTGCCTCCTCACATCATCATCCTCATCATCCTCATCCTCAGAGTGGAGTCA
>JAFBJR010000501.1:18494-46711 GCA_016785285.1 Brachirus orientalis | reverse complement strand
CCTTGTTCTCCGCTTGTCCTCCTTGTTCTCAGTTTGTCCCCCTTGTTCTCAGATTGTCCTCCTTGTTCTCAGATTGTCCCCCTTGTTCTCAGATTGTCCTCCTTGTTCTCCGCTTGTCCCCCTTGTTCTCCGCTTGTCCCCCTTGTTCTCCGCTTGTCCTCCTTGTTCTCAGTTTGTCCCCCTTGTTCTCCGCTTGTCCCCCGTGTGCAGACAGTGTAACGCCGCAGGCGTGGACTCAAACCTCCAGAGTGCTTTTTAAATGTGGCCTGATGGAGCAGCTGGAGGTCAAAGACATGACGGCGTGACTGATGACATCATCAGCAGCAGCTAACGACTCACTTCATCAGAAAATAAAAACAGATAATTGAATGTTTTTACAGCCTGAATGTAAAATGATGAATGAATGATTTTAAAATGAAAAAAAACACATTCTGCTTTTTTTAAATAAATAACAATGACAATAATAATAAAACCAATAATAATAACAACAATAATAATAATAGAAACATTGTAATAATTTTTTTTTATTCCTGTCATTTAATTTAAAACACATTTTAAGTAGTTTGAATTTTTATTGTTTCTTTCAAATCAATATAACTTCAGCTAAAATTAAACATGTTAAATTTAATTAAAAAAAATAATAAATTATTATTTTAAATGTGTTTCATTTGTTCAAAAGTATCCTTGAACAATTCAGGAATGAATGAATTGTTCAAAAGAAAACAATAGAGACAAAATTATACAGTAAATCTGAATGAATGTATTTAATGAAATGATCCACCAAACATTGATATTTTAACACAAACATGAACAAACAGTATTTTTATTTTTAGAAACTGAAAAGGTGCAAAATATTTGTCAGTGTCACAAAAATATGATATTTTTATTAAACGTATTAATGTCATATCACTTATTTATTTTCTTTATTTTTTAATGATTTTTTTATTTTGTATGAGATAATGATAATTTTAAAAAATGAATCTAAAATATTTTCACTGGTTTGACAACCAGTGAAATAGAAAACACTTAAAGGCAAAATCATATAAAAATAAATTCAAGAATTTTTATAAACATGACATTAAATCTAATTCAACTGCACTAAAGAAAAATACAATCAAGTTGCTTCAGCTGATAATTAAATAATATAATAAATATAAATAATAAATAATTCAGTTCTTTCAAAGTAAATGCTTTTAATTAGTTTGAATTTTTATGATCTTGAAGACAAATATTTTTTGAAATTGTGTTCATATAACAACACTTTTTGTTTGAAGGACTCGATTGATTTGTTTGTTAACAAGTGAAAACAAACCAAATTTGTTAATAAATTTGTTTCTTTTTTACTTTTTCTCAGTTTCATGTAACATATTATTTTTATTTTGAATTAATTTTCCAGTTAAAGATTGTTGTACATTTTTTCATGAGTTAATGATAATTGATGGAGAGTGTTTTCATGAACCACCACTGGTCCCCGGACCCCGGTTTGACCACCAATGAAATAGAAAACATGGGATATAAAATAAAATAAATCAATTGCAGTTGAAAAAAAGAAAGACAATGAAGAAAAAGCACAAATTAATGAAGTTCATTTTGATGGTTGTTTGTTTTTAAAATGCTGTTAATTAGTTGGATGAATCTTTATGAGTTTGAAGACAAATGTTATGTCTTGTTTTGTAGCGTTTATTTTAAATAACTTGATACTTTTTGTCAGATAAATTCATTTTTAGTTTTTTAAATGTTTTTGGCTTGAACAGCGCCACCTTTGTTTGCAGTGAGCAAAACAATAATGATTGTTAAATACTGTTGTTGAAGTTTAAAATCACCTTCAGAAGAAGCGCTTACTTACGTGAGCGACGACGTCTCTGCGCTGACACACATTTGTCCTCTTTGTGTTGTTGTTTGATTTAGTTGGTTTGTCGCTGATTTGGTTTGATCTTATATCAACGTATCAACGTCACGGTCGTCACGGCTGCGGCGGCTGAAGCAGAGCTCGCTGTGTTGGTGGTGTCTCTGCAGGATTATGGTAATGACGGGGGACGGACTGCGGACCCTTATCACGCCGCTGCAGTGGACGTTTCCTCGGTCACATGACGCCGACGCTCGATTGTTGTAAAAGCAGCTGATTTTTATCAGTCGTCATTTTTCGCCTTCGCTCTCGTCCTCGTGGGTTTTTTTACGACATGAGACATTTTTTCAAATGTTTGTGAAAGTCTGACGATGAGACAGTGAGACGGTGAGAAGGTGAGACAGTGAGACAGTGAGACAGTGAGACAGTGAGACGAATGGGCTCAGGTGAGCGTTGACTGTGACGCCGCTCGCCGTCGGCTCATCAGATAAGAAAACGCAGACGTTCAGGTTCCTGCACCTTCACCACAGGAACACTGGAGGAAAAGGAAAAGGCCTGGTGCATCTTCTGTCGCCGTGGCGACGGGAGGCAGAGGGTGAGTTTCTGTCCTCAGGAGACGAGAACGTGGACTCTTGTCTTCTGCAGGTCACATGGTGACGTCACGGTCCATCATCAGGATCCTCAGCTGCGTCCGTCACGCTCCTCGCTCACTCACTTCCCCTCGCTCGCCCCTCGCCCGCCCCTCGCTCGCCCCGCTCCGTCTCAGCTCGCTGAGCCCGAGCCGAGGAGTTCCATCATCTGTCATCGGGTCGGGGCCGCCGCAGCCGAGTCATGCTGCCCGCAGCCATCCAGATCCTGGCCTTCGCCCTGGCGCTCCTGGGGGTCCTCGGCGCCGCCGTGGCCACTCTGCTGCCCAACTGGACGGTGAGCGCCGGCGCCTGGTCCGGCGTCATGACGCCCGTCTCGCAGATGCGAGGCCTGTGGATGGACTGCGTGTGGTACAGTTCCGGCGTCTTCAGCTGCACGATGAAGAACTCGATGCTTTCGCTGCCTCCGTACCTGCTGACCACGCGGGCCGCCATGGTTCTGACCTGCATGGTGGCGTCGTTCGGACTCTGCCTCGCGTCTCTCGGACTCAAATGTACCCGCTGGGGCGGCAGCCGCCGAGCAAAGGGACGCACGGCCGTCGCCGCCGGCGGCTGCTTCGTCCTGGCGAGCTTCCTCTGCCTGGTCCCGGCGTCCTGGTTCACCAACGAGGTCATCGCCGCCTTCCTGACCGCAGAGCTGCCGGACAGCAGCAAATACCAGCCAGGGGGCGCTCTCTGCATCACCTTCATCTCTGCTGGCTTCCTCCTGGCTGCAGGAGTCATTTTCTGTCTGTCGTGTCCCGGAAGACGAACGAGAAGACCGGACGACACGTGCGGCGCTGAGGCTAACGGAGCGGAGCAGAGGAGGAGGCGGGAGGAGCAGAGGAGGAGGCGGGAGGAGCAGGAGGTGGAGGAGGAGGAGCAGAGGAGGAGGCGGGAGGAGCAGGAGGTGGAGGAGGAGGAGCAGAGGAGGAGGCGGGAGGAGCGGGCCGAGCAAGAACGACCAGAACAGAGAGAGGACAAAAGTGTCTGGCTGCAGACGAACGAGCCGAGGCTGCACTGCTCTCCCTCCAAACTCCCGCCAAAAGATGTCAAGGAGAACTACAGCCTCCAGGAGTATGTGTGAACCACCAGGAGGAGGAGGAGCGAGAGGAGGAGGAGGTGGAGGAGGAGGAGGAGGAGCGAGAGGAGGAGGAGCGAGAGGAGGAGGAGGAGCGAGAGGAGGAGGAGCGAGAGGAGGAGGAGGAGCGAGAGGAGGAGGAGCAAGAGGAGGAGGAGGAGGTGTTATTAAGATTATTAACAAATGTTAGAGTGGACAAAAAAGGACACTGAGAAGAACAAACCAAAGATCTAAAAATAAATAAACAAACATCACAGAGTCACATTGTGTCCACTGATGTGTCCACTGATGTGTCCACTGTGTCCACTGATGTGTCCACTGATGTGTCCACTGTGTCCACTGATGTGTCCACTGATGTGTCCACTGTGTCCACTGCTGTGTCCACTGCTGTGTCCACTGATGTGTCCACTGTGTGTCCACTGCTGTGTCCACTGATGTGTCCACTGTGTCCAATGATGTGTCCACTGTGTCCACTGATGTGTCCACTGTGTCCACTGATGTGTCCACTGATGTGTCCACTGTGTCCACTGTGTCCACTGCTGTGTCCACTGATGTGTCCACTGTGTCCACTGATGTGTCCACTGTGTCCACTGTGTGCCCACTGATGTGTCCACTGTGTCCACTGATGTGTCCACTGTGTTCACTGATGTGTCCACTGATGTGTCCACTGCTGTGTCCACTGATGTGTCCACTGTGTCCACTGATGTGTCCACTGCTGTGTCCACTGTGTCCACTGCTGTGTCCACTGATGTGTCCACTGTGTCCACTGATGTGTCCACTGTGTCCACTGATGTGTCCACTGATGTGTCCACTGTGTCCACTGCTGTGTCCACTGATGTGTCCACTGTGTCCACTGTGTCCACTGATGTGTCCACTGTGTCTACTGCTGTGTCCACTGTGTCCACTGATGTGTCCACTGTGTCCACTGATGTGTCCACTGTGTCCACTGGATCATTTCTGTTTAGCTAACTGCTTTTATGAGCACAAATAAAAACAACTGGCAGCTTCTCTCATGAATCTAATGCTAAGCTAACAATTTATCTGGAGCTAAGGCTTCATTCCATTTACACTGGAACTCAGAGGTTAGAACTGGGACTGACGTCAACATCCGAGCTCCAAAGTCAGAAATGCTAACATACCTTAGGCTAACTGTTGTTAGCCATACCATAACAGCACGATACATGGTATTTAGCATCCACAATAATGTAGCAACATGTGTACATTTACAATGTGTGCGACTGATTTACAGTGAAAGAAAGCGACAAAAGTGATGGGACATTGTGATGGTCGGTGATGCTAAGCTAACTGCTTTCATTGGAAAGTACAACAATGACAGTGACGTTTGGTTTCACACCATTTTTTCAAAAGTTCAAAGTAAATGATGAGAGTTTTATATTGACTTTGGTTTAAAACAGGGGTCTCAAAGTCGTGGCCCACGGGCCACATGTGGCCCCCAGTCCATGTCCTGTGGCCCTACATGTATTTTAACATTAGAATGAAAACTGGCCCAAACAGTGAACAATGTTTTTTCATAATAATAATAATAATAATAATAATAATAAAGCTTTAGGTTATATTTATCGCATTGTTAATTCACCATTTAATCATATATCAGCTTGTCTAATTTTTTAATGAAATTATTTTGATTTAAAATTTTCATTCTATTTTATTTCTGTCAGTTTTTTATTTACAGATTCATTTTGCATCATAATTATGTTCTTTTTGTTGTGAACTATACTTTAAAACTAACACGTTTATTTGAAATGGTTTGCACTACCATTCTAAATATTTTAATTGCAACATCATGATGGATTATCAAGAATTAATTATTTTTTTTTTTATTATTTAGGTCATTTTACTTTGAGGCCCCTGGTTTAAAACCATCATGGTCACTATGTCTTTAAATGCATCTCAAATAAAAGCAGTTTTTATACATCGCTCTTGAAACGATTTATTCTGTAAATTAAACAAAAAGACGTTACACTTTAAATCAGTCCAGATCCAGAAGCTTCTGCTCCTGGTTTTTTCCCCAGCCTTCCTCTGGAGATGAGGTGCAGTGCAGCGTGGACGGAGGTAATGATGTTTCTCATTTCCCATTATCTTCTCACCACGGCTGGATGATCTCTGCTGCCTCCCCCACTCCTCCCCCCTCAGCTGTGGGACAAGGACATGGAGTCATTTTCAGGGGAATCTGTCAATGTCACCTGACGACAACAACAACGACAACAACAACAACGACAACAACGACAATGACAACAACAACAACAACAACGACAACAACAACAACAACGACAACGACAACGACGACAACGACAACGACAACGACAACGACAACACGAAAACCTGAAGTGGCTACAGAAACAGAAATATGACTGAGATAAAACATCATAAACGTCTGAGTCTGTGACTGTTTTTATCCAAACAGATTCTTTTTACAACGTTGTTGAAATAAACAAGACAATAAACTGTGACATCAGCACTTTTTTCCCCGAGTCATGTTCTGCTAACTGTAGCTACACATTTAAGTATGACCAGTGTTAGCTTCATTACACCGATGCTAACAGTAACATTTATCCATAACCAGTGTTAGCTTCATTACACCGATGCTAACAGTAACATTTATCCATAACCAGTGTTAGCTTCTTTACACCGATGCTAACAGTAACATTTAACTGTAGCCAGTTTTAGCTTCTTCAGAGTGATGCTAACAGTAACATTCAACCATAGCCAGTGAAGGCTTCTTCACAGTGATGCTAACAGTAACATTTAACCATCTCCAGTGTTACCTTCTTCACAGTGATGCTAACAGTAACATTTAACCATCTCCAGTGTTACCTTCTTCACAGTGATGCTAACAGTAACATTTAATCATCTCCAGTGTTACCTTCTTCACAGTGATGCTAACAGTAACATTTAACCATAGCCAGTGAAAGCTTCTTCACAGTGATGCTAACAGTAACATTTAACCATAAGCAGTGTTAGCGTCTTCAAAGTGATGCTAACAGTAACATTTAACCATAACCAGTGTTAGCTTCATTACACCGATGCTAACAGTAACATTTATCCATAACCAGTGAAGGCTTCTTCACAGTGATGCTAACAGTAACATTTAACCATCTCCAGTGTTACCTTCTTCACAGTGATGCTAACAGTAACATTTAACCATAGCCAGTGTTAGCTTCTTCATAGTGATGCTAACAGTAACATTTAACCATAGCCAGTGAAGGCTTCTTCACAGTGATGCTAACAGTAACATTTAACCATATCCAGTGTTACCTTCTTTGCAGTGATGCTAACAGTAACATTTAACCATAGCCAGTGTTACCTTTTTCACAGTGATGCTAACAGTAACATTTAACCATAGCCAGTGTTAGCGTCTTCAAAGTGATGCTAACAGTAACATTTAACCATAACCAGTGTTAGCTTCATTACACTGATGCTAACAGTAACATTTAACCATAGCCAGTGAAGGCTTCTTCACAGTGATGCTAACAGTAACATTTAACCATAGCCAGTGAAGGCTTCTTCACAGTGATGCTAACAGTAACCTTTAACCATAGCCAGTGTTACCTTTTTCACAGTGATGCTAACAGTAACATTTAACCATATCCAGTGTTACCTTCTTCACAGTGATGCTAACAGTAACATTTAACCATAGCCAGTGTTAGCTTCTTTACATCGATGCTAACAGTAACATTTAGCCATAGCCAGTGTTAGCTTCTTTACACCGATGCTAACAGTAACATTTAACCATAGCCAGTGAAGGCTTCTTCACAGTGATGCTAACAGTAACATTTAACCATCTCCAGTGTTATCTTCTTCACAGTGATGCTAACATAACATTTAACCATAGCCAGTGTTATCTTCTTCACAGTGATGCTAACATAACATTTAACCGTAGCCAGTGTTATCTTCTTCACAGTGATGCTAACATAACATTTAACCATAGCCAGTGTTAGCGTCTTCAAAGTGATGCTAACAGTAACATTTAACCATAACCAGTGTTAGCTTCATTACACTGATGCTAACAGTAACATTTAACCGTAGCCAGTTTTAGCTTTTTCACAGTGATGCTAACAGTAACATTTAACCGTAGCCAGTGTTAGCTTCTTCACAGTGATGCTAACAGTAACATTTAACCATAGCCAATGTTACCTTCTTCACAGTGATGCTAACATAACATTTAACCGTAGCCAGTGTTAGCTTCTTCACAGTGATGCTAACTGCTCCTAGTTGTACGAAGGTTTCTAGTAGAGGACAGGTTAAATGCAGAGATTAATAACAAAATTAATCTCTGCAATCTCTGCATAGCATCAAATGCTAACAATAACATTTTACAGTAACCAGTGTTAGCTTCTTCAACGTGAAGCTAACAGCACTTATCCACCACAACACAGTTCAACAATAAACTAATCACCTGACAGCAGCAGTTTCAACAAGACATCGTCCAACTGTCCTTCACAGGACACACAGTAAACGGACATGACGAGGTACGTGGTCTTTCACAGATTCATTCATGTTTTTTGTCATGCGTTTTCATTTTACGCTTGCATGTTGTGGTTTGCAAAGTTCCTGCTGATGCACTGTTGTCCACGACTGACGGAACATGAAGATCTGGGACATTCATCGGTCACATTTGTCCCGACAGAAACGAATGTGGTCGTTCTCATCAGAGATGAAGAAGCAAGACGTCGAAGGACAAGGTAGGTTTTTATTTCTGATATTATGATGTTCATGATTTTCATATTTTCTGTCACCAGAAACATTTTTACTGGTCCCGGAAATGTCTCGTTCCTTGTTTGACTAAATACGTTTGTGGAATAAAAATAAATGGAGCAGTATCACTGGAAACCATGAGGGGGCAGTGTAGCCAATATGGAGGCTAATTAGGTGAGACAGCTAATATTAAACAAAGAAGAATTTCAGCAATGACAAGACTTTTTTGTCCAGACGTTTTTCAAATTGGTTAGAAACTAAAAAAAGGTTAATGTCCACAATTTCCACCAATGTTTGTTTCTGTTAATAACTCTTAACTCAGTGCTGCTCTCTAGTGGACATGTCGCTCTAGTGGTCTGCTGAGCCACCATGCTAACACAACGGTAATATGAACTAAATCTGACAGTAGTGAATGGAAACTCTCACGAGAATTCAAACAATATGTTTCCTGTGAAGAAAGAGATCATCGTCAGTGATGATGGTGAAGATTTGATCAGCAGGAAGACGGTGTCACGTCATCAGACACTGGCTGACGCCGAGCTATGGCTAATTTGACCGCTTTATTAGAAATAATCAAAATAAATAAAAGATGCACTTTAAAGACACCAGATGTGTGTGTATATATATGTGTATATATATATATATATACACATATATATATAGCTTAAAACTGAATACAAACAACTGTTATTATCTTATATTGTGATACATAGTAATAACTATAATTTGTAACCATATCTGTTATCATTTTGAATTAATAAACAAATCTTTCCAAAGTAAACGTCATTTCCAAACATATACGTATGAACCAAACTCCCAATGTAAAACAGGAGCAGTATATATGTACAGTATATATACATGTGTGTATGTGTGTGTGTATATGTACACACGTATATTTTATATATATTATATACATACATATATATTATATTGTAACTAAAACTCTATCTGAATTTATTTTGAATTGGTACACAAATATTTTCAAACATATACATATAAATTTGAACCAATGGGTTGAAACAATTTGGCAAATTAGTTTGAGGACCCAAATAAAATCTGCCCTGACCATCTGTGGGTCCTGACCCGGTGTGTGGGAACCTCTAACCTGCAGCAATAAAGCATGATAAAATAGAGTTTATGAAAGAAAAGGCTGAACGTGCTCATTTCAAACGCTTTCCTGTGAAAGCTCTTTCCTAAACTCAGGGTGACGGCGCCCCCCACAGTTTGGACGAGGACACTGAAGTTCATGAAGAACAGAGAAACATTTCTCTTCTTCAGAACCGTAAATAATAATAAAAAATATATATATACGACCTTTCATATTAAAGGTGTATTTCACAGTTTTCACAGTGAACTGTGTACTTTTGGCAAATTAGTTGAAATTAGAGTTTGAATTGAACCGGGTCATGGCTTTGTTTCAATTCTGTCGAATCCTATTTGTGTTACATCTAGAGCCATTTTCTATAAACGTAACTGTTGACAAAAATTACGTTTTTAATTTTCTTTGTCTTTTCCAAGGTCATGTCCTCTACACCGGGCCACATGTTGGGTGTCAGAACCAGGGCCTTTCTACATGGAGTTAGCATGTTCTCCCCGTGTGTTTGTGGGTTTTCTCCAGGTTCTGCGGTTTCCTCCCACAGTCCAAAAACATTATATTTGGGGATTAGGACAGTTGGACACTCTGTGTTTTCCATAGGTATGAATGTCTCTGCGTGTCCCTGCGATGGACCGGTGACCTGTCCAGGGTGTGACCCACCTCTCGCCCTGTGTCAGCTGGGATTAGGCACCTGTGACCCCTGTGACCCCTGTGACCCTCATGTGGAGGAGAACGCGGTAGAAAGTGAGTGAGTGAAACCACAAGTTATTTTTGACAGAAACCATCAGGACTCACAAGCAGGTGTGTTTTTCCGTCCCACGTGTTAAAACATGTGAATTTACTTTGCTTTAATGTAACACAAGGATGAATATTAAATCCTGAGTGAACTTATGTTGACTGGACTGGAGGTTTGTATCATCAAAGTTCCAGCAGGGGGCAGCATGCTGTCACTTTCTGTTGAATTTCAAGTTTCAAGTTTCAAGTTAGAGGAGAGGAAACAGAACCAGAACATGTTTATTTTAGGCCTCTATAAAATAATGATCTAATAAGAAAGAAAGAGAAATGTATTTGATCCTTAGATTCTATAACTTTTATAAGTATGAGTCAAATTCTGTATTTTTATTATATGTGAATTAAAAAATAGGTGTTTTAAATGGTGTTTAAAACATGTTTAAAGGGACAGATCAGGTTTTTTGAAGTGTAGTTACATGAGGCGAGCACTGCCTGTGCTGTGAGCGCCCCCTGTTTTATTTTACCGGTACATTTTTCCAACAGGAAAGTGAAGTCTGTAAACCACTCACTCTCCCACACCAAAGTCCATAGAGAAAACCAGTGATTTTAGCTCACAGGGACACAGGACACAAAGTGACCACACGAGGCAGCAGTAGACCAGCAGCTCCTGTGTCCCTGTGAGCTAAAATCACTGATTTTCTCTATGGACTTTGGTGTGGGAGAGTGAGTGGTTTACAAACTTCACTTTCCTGTTGGAAAAGTCTGTCTGACAGTGAGATAAAGACGTGAACATGTTCTGAAGCCAAGTTTTCCTGCTCGACGCCCACCAGCACAAACACCAGCCTCATGTCAGAATCTCTGTCATGTAGAGAAATGAATCACAGCGACAGTTTTCATACGTGTTTTATGTGGAAACGTAACATACTCTGAAAAAAACTGACTTCTGTTCTTGGTTCAGGTAGAGAAGTTAAAGTCCAGTCCTGTGTTATATAATTGTATATGTTGTTACATGAGCAGAGTCATGTCTTTATGAGTAATTATACAATGTATGATAATGTATGTAGTTTATCTCACCAGCCACTTTATTAGGTACACTTTTCTAGTTTCCGGGCTGGCCTTTTTTACTGTTTTCTATTTCAAAAGAAAGCTGTTTGTATTCTGTTTAAAACGAGTTTAACCTAACCTTATATTTGAAGCTGTATAAAGTATTGATGTAGTTTTGTGATATTATACTGTATGCACCTTAACATGTCTATACACTGCTACATGATCATCACAGTCTTTGATTTTCTGTGATTTTGAATTCTGTCCTCAACAGGTTGGTGGTTTTACATAATTTATATCATTAAAAATGTAAAGTGTTTGTGTTATGTGTGATAAATGTGTTTCCTTATTTATTTATTTTGTTAGCAGCAGATGGTGTGTATGTAGCATGTGTAGTAACATATGAAGATGACTATCAGGAAGAATTTTGTTTAGTTCCAAATCATCATCATCATCATCGTCATCATCATCCCAGCGCACAACAACAACAAACAGACGGTTGGAGGAGAAAAACATGGAAGAGCACAAAACATCCTCCAGGTGGAGAAGAGCGGAGCAGAGGAGCATCATCAGCTGAGGCTGAGGAGGAGGAGGAGGAGGAGGAGAGTGGATGTCAACCTGAGATCATCGGAGACAAACAGGAACAACATAACAACATCGACCCGCGTGTGAGTGGAAAGTGAAGCAGCAGAAAAGGCAGGAAAGGCAGCAGCGGCAGCGGAAAATGCCGCGGCTCCTTCGGGTTGACTCCTGATGATGATGGGGCTGGAGGAGGAGGGCCTTGCTCTGATCAACATGGCGGACAACAAAGCGCAGGGACTGGGGTGAGAAGAGCGGAACACGGCGCCATGGACCAGCTTCACAACTCCCACGAAGGCTACAACAACAACAACAACAACAGCCCGTACAACCACTACCCGAACTTCCGACCCGGATACGGGACCAGTGGATACGGAGGCATGATGAGTCCCTCCCGCCAGGGGAACAGCCTGCTGGGCCCGGGCTCAAACCACAGCAAAGCGGCTATGACTGCTGCCAGCTCCCCGGCCGGAGGTGGAGGCGGCAGCGGCGGAGGATTTCAGCGGTACCCCGGGCAGCAGCAGCCTCAGCAGCAGCAGCCATCCGGAGCTACTCCGACTCTGAACCAGTTATTAACGGCTCCGAGTCCGATGATGCGCGGTTATGGAGGCGGATATTCAGACTTTAATCATCCCTCCTCTGCACAGCAGCAGCAGCAGCCGACAAACATGGGGCCGGCTAAAGACACGGGATCCCAGTACGGCTCGGCTGCTCACGGCTGGGGGGGACAACAAAGAACCCACCCGGCTATGAGTCCGGGGAATACCGGGCAGGGCGGCGGCAGGTCCCAGGTGAGCTGCACCATAATTCAGTTAAAAAAGCCGTTCGTCTTTCAATGGCTAACCTGCCTTTAGCTGCTATGCTAACCCACCATGTTACATCATCACTAGCCAGTAGGCATAGCGGCTAACTAGCATGTTAGCACCCAATTAGCTAAAGCAGTTAGCTGCTGAGCTAGGTGTATTTTTTATTTCCACCTTAAAGAGACGCTGTTTAAACTACTTTACACTCCCTGTTGGTGATTTTCAACTTTGAAACAAATAAAACATCGTCTTTAATTATGTATTTCGCTTCACATCAACAAATAGACAGCATATATGTGAACAGCAGTTGTTAAAAGTCACGGTTTTGGTTCCGTGTCCAAGGTGACTCCGTGATTAGCTTGCTATGATATGCTAACGGTAGCATGCTAACGCAGCCGTCCAGGCCTACAGAGGCCGAGTGTGTGCGTGTGATGAAGCGGCGGGGAACGAACCGCGGAAGTGTCGTTAACTCTGGAGTGTGAACAGTGAAATACGGGGGCAGCAGCTGGCGGCTGCTAACCGCCTTTGACATGCTAATCCTCGCCCTCTCTTTTCAGTGAGGTGTCAGTGGAGAGGCGGAGTCACATGAGCAGTGGAGCCGCTGCTCAGGCCGCTGCTCCGTTGGCTCGGAGCCCACGATAGCCCGGTCTCCACTGTGTCCTGACCTTCACACATGCAGATTAGCCATGTGCCCATTACCAGCGGCACAACACTGGAGCTAAAAACGGAGCACCGCTCCTCCAGCTGCAGACCACCCCCCAGCACACCCCGCCTCACCTCCCCCCTGACACTCGGCAAAACCGGGTCCAGGGTTTGAGTTCTAATCCGAACTTTGTGGGGGTTTCTAACATACACACTCATGTAGACTGTAGCAAACATGACTTAATTTAAATATGAAACGAGACGGTATAACAGGGCACACCCATAGACCATATCATAGACTAGAGAGAGAGACCTCACTGTTAATTTACACACACACACACACAGCGCCCCCGCAATTATACCGGGCAGATTGCAATGACAAAGTTTCTTCTTTTTTAAAAAATATGAATAGGTACGACGACACACACCATATAACACAATAGGCTAGTAAAATATAGAAGCCACCTTCTTAACTTTACGCAGACACAATAGACCACATTGGTCATATGTCACAGAGCGTGTCAGCAGCGTGTGAATGGGTATGAAAGGTCAGTGATAGTGTGTGAATGGGTGAATGACAAAACTGTGATGTAAAGCAGCTTTGAGTGAAAAGCACGTTATACAGTAGAAACAAACCATTTTACACAGTGACTGTCACGACATTGTGTGTTCTGTTGTAAAACATGTTTCTCTTAGCCTGTTTATCTTTTTTATGTAAATTATACACCTGATATTGAAAGCTGCAATATATTTATGTTATGTTGTGTTGTGTTGTGTTGTGTTGTGTTGTGCTCTGTCTACCCACCCTTTCCGGTCCGGTCCGGTTCCCCCTCTTCACACAACAAAGAAAAGCAAATGAATAAGAATAAAAACAATAATAAATTCATAGATAAATAACAGGACGAGTATAAACAGACTCTTCGTGTGCAAAGCAAACCTGTTCAGCACCACCTGACATGTAGACAACCAAACTACATGCCAAAAGTACTGGACAGGACAGGTTTAAAAAAAAAAAGAAAGCTGCAATATCTGTGATTATAATTTTGCTTCCCGGTCGGCCACGGGCACTGCTCATTAAACATACCATCAGCTCACCTGCTGCTTATTAAATAAACTATAAAAAATGCGCCTGCAAACAGTTTGTTTACTGTGAACAGAGGAAATTAATTGTAAGACAAATTTAATAATTTTGAGGTCAATGGTACTAAAATTATATATAGTTGTTGTCAGTGCTGACTTTCTGCATCGAGAAGATTATCCTAAAAATGTAAGGAATACAACAGATTTTAGCCACATAATAAAGGATTTGGCTATTAAAACTTTTTCTGAAGGAAACTGAAGTTTGTAAACCACTCACTCTCCCACACCAAAGTCCATAGAGAAAATCAGTGATTTTACATCACAGGGACACAGGAGCTGTTGATCCACTGCTGCCTCCATCATCAAGTTCAAATGTCTTATTTTGTCACTTCGGCATTTGAAATCCTTTGTTCAGATTTAGCTCAGTGACACAAAGTGACCACACGAGGCAGCAGTAGACCAGCAGCTCCTGTGTCCCTGTGAGCTAAAATCACTGACTTTCTCTATGGACTTTGGTGTGGGAGAGTGAGTGGTTTACAAACTTCACTTTCCTGTTGGAAAAGTCTGTCTAACAGTGAGATAAAGACGTGATCATGTTCTGAAGATATCGTAGATGTCTTTTAGCTAAGTCTGCAGTAGCTGAAATCTGATTTTCTGTGTGTCCCTGCTGGCAGCCATTTTGTGTCTGAGATAACAAGTGTTCATGTGTCAAACTAAAGTAGTAGAAAATAGGATGTCTTATTTGAAAGACCTTCAGTTGTCGAGTCATATATGTGATGTTTGTGTCAGGTTTGTTTCAAACCTGACACAAACATGATTTAGTGCAGGCAAAATCAAAATATTCAACCTAAAAATGAGGTTTATTGGCAAAATGTACAAACTAGCAGATGTTTGTAATAAACAAACCAAACAAGAACAGTTTAAATAGCTCAGCACGACTATCATTATCAGGAGTTTCTCCAAATTCAACACAAAATGTCACTTTTAAGGACGACTGCTGTCTTTAGAACGTCTTTAGTATTTAGCAGATCACACTTTGCTGTTGTGATTAGCAGCAGACGTGATGCAGAGACAGACACCATGTTCTGTCATCGTTCCTGAGGAATCTTAGTCCATTCTTAGTCCAGGAATCTTAGTCCAGGCTTTTGTTCATGTCCATTCCATGAACAAAAGCCTCCACTTCACTAATGTTTTAGTGTTAATGCGTTGGAACTGCCTTTTTCAAATCCTACCAGAGATTTTCAAATGGGTTCAAGTCAGGTGACTGTGATGCCACTCTAGTATCTTCCAGGATCTTCTGAAACTGAGCCTGGGTGGACTTTGAGGACTTTATGATTTGGATCATTGTTCTGTTCGAAGGTCCAATGATGCCCAAGCTTCAGCTTCTTCACAGACAACATGATATTTTCTGCCAGGATTTTCCTCATACTTGATTGAATCCATCTTTCCCTCCACACGCTGCTGGTTTTTCCAGTGTCAGAAGAAGAGAAGCAGCTCCAGATCGTCACTGGTCCACCACCATGCTTCACTGTAGACAGCATGCTTCTTTCTTCCTCCTCCAGAACCACTGATCCACAGGTCTGAAAAGGTCCAGTTTTGTTTCACCGCTCCACAGAACAGAATCCTTAAACCTCTTTGTCTGATTTCTATAGTTTTGAGTAAACTGGAGCCGACCTTTCTGGTTCTTTTGGGTCAGTGGTGGTGAACTTGTTGGAGTTCAGACATGGATCCCTTCAGAGTTTAGTCTGTGTCTTACTGTGGAACCTGAAACCTCAGTGTCTGCTGCTGCAGGTCTTTTACAGACCACCTGCCTCCTCAGGACCTGATAGTTTCCTCTTTGTCACATCCAGGTGGTCCTTTATCTTTAAACATGGGAACTATGTTTCTAACTGTATCTGTAGGAACATTCACTGTCTTTTCTATCTCTTTCTGCAAGACAAAGATCTCGTCTCTGAACTTTTTTGGACAATTCTCTTGACAGTCATGTCTCTAACATTCAGTCAAATGTCACCATCAACAATCCAGGTATTTGAGGTGATTAATCTCATCACACCTGATAAAACTAATGAAGCCCTTTAAGACAACATGTGCTTTACAAATGTGTGCTCTTAAGAGGAATTCTGTTCAGGGGCTTTAATAATGTTGAAACTACAGGAGTCATTAAACATAGGATTTAGTGCTGAATTTGGATATAATCCTTGTAATATTAGGTTTATTTAACTATTTTTGTGTGATTTCTTTATTCCAAACACCTGAAAATTTTTAATTTTGACAGTAAATCTAAAATGCAGTGGAGGTTAAATAGATTGCAACTATATGTCATTATCACACATGTGGACGTAAAGATGACGAGGCTTAAATAACAACAATAATGTATTTACTCAGGTCAGCTGACTGGAGTCTCGTCATCCAGAATAACCATGAGCGATTCGATATCTGTCTGTCTGTCTGTCTGTCTGTCTGTGTGTGTGTGTGTGTGTGAATGTTTCTATTTTTAGCTGCAGCTTTGAAACATCTGTTCACACAGAGTCTGTCTTCACCTACTGTTACTGTATGTCATTGTGTCAAGTGCAGTGTGAGAATATTTGTTGAACTCAGACGTGACTGACTCTCTGCTGTGACTCGTCCTGGCTCTGGTCCTGGCTCTGGTCCTGGCTCTGGTCCTGGATCTGGTCCTGGATCTGGTCCTGGATCTGGTTCTTCCTGTGGGGACCAGGACTGTCCGTAACACTGTTTTCACCCAGTCATATTTGTTGTTCAGGTGCCGCCCATGGACCCGATGTCGATGAAGCGCTCTCAGCTCTATGGTATGAGCAACAACCCATACTCTCAGCAGCAGCAGCAGCAGCAGCAGCAGCAGCAGCAGCAGCAGCAGCAGCAGCAGCAGCAGCAGCAGGGGGCGCCGTATCCCGGCCAGCCCTATGGTGCCCCCTCCCCCCACAGATACCCGATGGGAATGCCCAGCAGGGGGCAAATAGGGATGGGAGGAATGCAGTACCCTCAGCAGCAGGTAGGGGTGCTCTCCACATGAACTCGATTTACATTGGAACTCGTTCAAAAGCCATTTTAACTTGTTATAGTGGCAACATTTTTGTTTTTGACTAATAAAATCTACATCAGTTTAAGTCTTTGATATGGTCAGAATAGGGCTGGGCGATATAACCATTGTATACATGATATATATATGTCTCCATACTGTATAAATGTTAAATTGACATCTTGGATGCAAAACACTGACTCTGGTATCACAGTCACATTAAATACAGCAAACTATTTGTTTTGAAGCAGGCAGCTCAACCCATGCACTCTTAAAAAATAAAATAAAATAAAAAAATAAATTTATAAAATAAAAAGACCAGCAGCTCCTGTGTCCCTGTGAGCTAAAATCACTGATTTTCTCTCTGGACTTTGGTGTGGGAGAGTGAGTGGTTTACAAACTTGACTTTCCTGTTGTTAAAGCCTGTGTAGCTAACTGTTAAATAAACCTCATGTTTATAGAGGAACGTCTCAGCTCTCCTCAGGTCCTTTTGTTTACGTGACACCTCGTCTCACTGTTTCTTATTTGTCTCCTCAGATGAGCTCTCAGTACTCGCAGCAGCAGCAGCAGCAGCAGCAGCAGCAGCAGCAGCAGCAGCAGCAGCAGCAGCAGAACATGGCGGGTTACTGTCAGCCGGGTCAGCCTCCGTACTTCAGCCCGCCTCAGCAGCAGCCGGCCGCCCCCAGCCAGCCGCCGTACATGCAGCCCCGCCCACTGCCTCCACAGGTACGGCTCCACAGATGCTGAGTGCGGTTCGTTTCTGTCGGTTTGTCTAAAACGACTGGTTTGTCTTCACTCCCGCGTCTTTTCTTGATGCAGGAGGCGCCGCAGGAGGCGTACGCCGGACGCGGCCAGTCTGCTGCTATGACTCCTGCCAAACCAAACCAGGAGGAGATGAGTCTGAGTCAACAGGAGAGACCGTCCAGTCTGCCGGTGAGTCCAGAGCCGGGTCGTACTGTGTGCGCGCTGACATATCACCTGACTCTGCTCTGAATGTAGGAGTCAGTTTCAGGGTTCACATGTTCATGAAGTTCCTGGAAATGTTTTGAAAAGAGAGAAACTGTTTTGCAGGTTTGGAATTAAGTTCATGTTTTGGAAAGTCTTTAATTTAAAAAGCAACTTTTTGCAGTAAGTGTGACTCAGCCTTAACATGGCTGCACGTCAGGTGACGTAGAGCCGGGAGGAGGAATTCTGAAAAATAAACTCCAGTACGTCATACCACACTGTAAAAAAAAATATATATATATATATATTTGAACCAAGTGTTTTTGGGATCCTGAGAGTTTCCTGCTTTTCCTGACTGCTGACGTATGTGGTTACATTTTTACACAGATGAGAAACAGTGTGTTAACCTGAGGCTGAGAAACTGTCTCCATGTTTTTTGTTAGTGGTTCTGTTTCCTTCAAACTTGGGCTTCAACTTACATTACTGACATCATGACAAATCTACTGATTATTTGGTCCATAAAATGCATTGATCAGTGAAATGATGATGATGTTTCTCAAATGTCTTGTTTTTTTGTCCACAAACCAAAACGATTCAGTTCTAATAATTTCTGTTTTATTTGGAGCAAAGGAACCAGAAAACACAGTTGAGGATTAATTTAGTAATAAATTAACAATGGATTGATGTTTACTGGAAACATGGATCAGATTCTGAACGTGCGGTTTTCAGCCGTTGTTTTCAACTGTTTTAGAGCTGTGTGGATAAATATCCTTCAGTGTCTTTCTATCTGTCCATCCTCTTCCTCCTCTCGTTCTCCTGCTTGTTGTTTCTCCTCTTCCTCCTCTTCCCTCTACTTCTCTCTCAGTGCCTCCTTTTTTTTTAAAGTCGAGGAGCTGATGCAGTTGCCATGGCAACAGGCGGAGGAGAGTCCGCCTCTGTTGCATGAAGGGAAAATCGAGGCGCGCGAGAGAGAAAAAGAACCAGAGTCAGCAGAAACGGGCTGTAATTACTGATCAAGTTCTTCTACTTAGAAGCAACTGTCAGTTTGATTTTTGCCGACTCATCGTTTTACTTCAGTTGGAAAAAAAAAGAGCAGAGACACATTTTTAGTTTTATGTTCCTCAGAAAAAAAGAGATTAAATCAACTTCTACAGAACATTTTTTAAACAAATACAGTTGAGTTGGGTTTCAAATTTAAATTCTGAAGAAAAGTGAAAAAAGAAAGAGATGAATTAGTAAAATAATGTACTTTAAAACAAATGTCATGTTGGGTTTCTGAGAGAAAAATATTTTTTAGCGTTTTTATATATTTTGTATTTTTATAACAGGTGTTTTAACTACAATTCCCATAATACTCATGTAAAGCAGAAGAGCAAGTGTGTGTCGTCATGGCTTCAGTGAGTTTTACTCAGATTGGATGTTCTTAGATCTGCGACAATGAGGGAAACTTTAAAAACAGAAACCTCCTCTCTGAGGTTTCATCTCGAGGAGACGAGAGAAAGAGCACAAGGAAAGGAGACAAGGAGGCGAGAAGGAACAGAGGCAGCATGAGGCAGAGGAGAGGAGGGTGAGGTGGTAAGTCTGTAGGAGACAAGGATGTGAAGGAGGGATGAAAGGGGTGAAGGAAAGGAAGAGAGGAGGAGGTGAAGGAAAGAGAGGAGGAGGTGAAGGAAAGGAAGAGAGGAGGAGGTGAAGGAAAGAGAGGAGGAGGTGAAGGAAAGGAAGAGAGGAGGAGGTGAAGGAAAGAGAGGAGGAGGTGAAGGAAAGGAAAGAGAGGAGGAGGTGAAGGAAAGGAAGAGAGGAGGAGGTGTGGTAGAAAAAAGGAAGTTTAGAGGAGGAGAAGGTCGAGTGAGGCTGCAGAGCAACACTCTCTCTCTCTGCAGCTCACTCTTTATAATGTGTGTGTGTGTGTGTGTGTGTGTGTGTGTGTGTGTGTGCAGCAGCTGATTGGCTGAGTTGTTGGCAAGGGGAGGAGGGAGGGATGAGCTGCTGTGCTGTGATTGGCTGGTCTGTGGCCCAGGGGCTGATGGGAGATTTCAGTGCAGTATTTCTTCTCTTTTTTTCTTCTCCCTCATCTTTTCTTTCGTCTTTCACTCCTTCTTTTCATCCTCTCACTCTGTTTCTCTCTTTTTGTGCCTTCCTCTGGTCTCCTTTCTTCTCTCCTTTCCTTCATTCCTCTCCTCTTAGCCTCCTCTCACCTTCACCTATTCATTTGTCTCATTGATTTAGACGTTTTTTTTTCTGTCAGAGTGAGACCTCGTCTTGTCATAAACATCACTAGGCTGTCGACGCTGAAGGAGGAATTGAACCGTCGCTCTGAGCTGCATATTCAGAGCCGTGTGAAAATTGACGTCTGTGATGATGATGATGATGATGATGATGATGATGCCTCTGTGACTGAATAAAGGCTTAAAACTCACATTCGTCACATACATTAGTATTTCCTGTTTCCTCAGGTTTAGTGTCTCACCCACACCAAAGTCTATAGAGAAAACCAGTGATTTTAGCTCACAGGGACACAGGAGCTGCTGGTCTACTGCTGCCTCGTGTGGTCACTTTGTGTCACTGATTTAAATATAAATGAAGGATTTCAAACCCTGAATTGACAAAATAAGACATTTGAACTTAGTGATGGAGGCAGCAGTGGATCAACAACTCCTGTGTGCTGTGATGTAAAATCACTGATTTTCTCTATGGACTTTGGTGTGGGAGAGTGAGTGGTTTACAAACTTCACTTTCCTGTTGGAAAAGTCTGTCTGACAGTGAGGTAAAGACATGAACATGTTCTGAACATTTTGTAGACTTAAAGTGACGTACATTCTGTTTCACAAGTATTTCGTTAAGTGGTAAAATTCTGTTTTTCAAAACACCACACAAAACATCATAGAGAAAATCAGTGATTTTACATCACAGCACACAGGAGTTGTTGATCCACTGCTGCCTCCATCACTAAGTTCAAATGTCTTATTTTGTCAATTCAGGGTTTGAAATCCTTCATTTATATTTAAATCAGTGACACAAAGTGACCACACGAGGCAGCAGTAGACCAGCAGCTCCTGTGTCCCTGTGAGCTAAAATCACTGATTTTCTCTCTGGACTTTGGTGTGGCAGAGTGAGTGGTTTGTCTTAGAGTTACAGTATTTAGATTGGACTCTATGGGATGCTGGTTCTCAGCAGCAGGGCCCTCTCACAGTCAGCAGTGACTGTGTCACTGTGTGCTCCCTGTCTCACTCTGTAATGGTGGTTTGTTTTTTTTAGCTGATTATTGAAATCTTGTCAACCATCGTCTCCTGTTTTTCAGGATTTGTCCGGGTCCATCGACGACTTGCCCACAGGCACCGAGGCTGCGGTGAGTTCAGGGGCGTCGGGATCTGGAAGTATTCAGGGCGATCAGGGAACTCCAGCTCGCTCCCCTTTCTCGCCCCACGTATCGCCCCGACACCCCCCGCCTGCTCGCTCCGGGCCCTCACCGTCCCCCTCACTGTCCCCCGCCGGCTCCAGCAGCCAATCACGATCTGGACCGTTGTCCCCCGCCACCAGTGGACCAGGTTAGTGACCACACTGATCATATTTACTTTAAAACAGAAACAGACTTTATCAAAGCATTTAGGAAAACGTTGCCTAATTAAATGTTATAAAATGACAAGTAAGAAAAAAGTTTGTTTTTAATTATTAACGATGATGTCACTGTTTCATTCACCCTTACAAACAAATGAATCTTCACATCAAAAATCAATAAGACACACACACACACATAGAGCTGTGTGGGCCACGGTGTTGCCATGGAGACCAACACATGCACACAAACCCAAGATTTCATTTAAAGCAAAAATGTGAATCGATGGAAATATTGCAACACTTGGGAAAAAGTTCACGTCAGCGTAATGTTGTTCAGACCAATCAGCTGTGAGATTCTTCCAGAGGTCGTGTTGCAAAAGAGAGAGATGGGCGATCAACTGCTACTGTCCTACTTGGCTGTGAATATAGTTAGCTTAGCATTAGCCCCAGGAGAGCATTTAGCTTAGCATTATCTTCAGGAGGGTAATTAGCTTAGCAGGAGAGTATGTGTCTTAGCATTATCCCCAGCAGTATAATTAGGTTAGCATTAGCAGGAGGGCAGTTAGCTTAGCACTGTTCTCACCTGGATTTGTGTGTGTGTGTCAGGAGCTCAGCTGACCCCTCAGGTCCCAGGTCCAGGATCTGATGTTGGTCCTCATTCCTCACAGTTGACCATGACTCAGGACAGAGGTAACACGTGTGCGTTTTTACATGTCATTGTCACGGTGGTGGTGTGTGATACTACCTTGCCTCTCTCTAGTGTTCTGTGAGCTCACAGTGGTCACATGACAGATAGGTTATGCTGAGCTAACTTCTCCTCTTCCTATTTCTTAGCTAAACCTGCTCCACAGTAATGCTAAGCTAAAATGACAACACGTCATGTGGTCATGTGTGAGCTCACAGAGGTCATGTGTGAGCTCACAGAGGTCATGTGTGAGCTCACAGAGGTCATATGTGGGCTCACAGAGGTCATATGGTCACGCGGGGGCTCACAGAGGTCACGCGGGGGCTCACAGAGGTCACGCGGGGGCTCACAGAGGTCATATGGTCATGTGTGAGCTCACAGAGGTCATATGTGGGCTCACAGAGGTCATATGTGGGCTCACAGAGGTCATATGTGGGCTCACAGAGGTCATATGGTCACGCGGCGGCTGACAGAGGTCACGCGGGGGCTGACAGAGGCACGCGGGGGCTGACAGAGGTCACGCGGGGGCTGACAGAGGTCACGCGGGGGCTCACAGAGGTCACGCGGGGGCTCACAGAGGTCATATGGTCATGTGTGAGCTCACAGAGGTCATGTGTGAGCTCACAGAGGTCATATGTGGGCTCACAGAGGTCATATGTGGGCTCACAGAGGTCATATGTGGGCTCACAGAGGTCATATGGTCACGCGGGGGCTCACAGAGGTCACGCGGGGGCTCACAGAGGTCACGCGGGGGCTCACAGAGGTCACGAGGGGGCTCACAGAGGTCACAGTCGTGTTGCTCAGAGTTTGTACGATGATTTAAACACGTCTCGATCTTCCTCTGGTTTCACTTCTGCTCTTTTGTCTCCACTTCAGGTTTATCTTCTTCCATGCAGCGTAGCACTGCAGGGCCTCAGTTTGGCCCCCAGCAGTCGGCACCGCCCATGTCCCCTCACCCGCCACCGGGGGGCGCTATGCACCACAGCTCGTACCAGCAGGGCAGCTCATATGGCCAGTACGGCCCCCCAGGTATAATCTGCTCTGACATGGACAGTCAACGGTTTTAAACTCGTGAACCTCTTTAATCTTGTTGTGTGATGTCATGACTCCGCCCTCAGGTAACTACCCCCGCCCCCCTAACTACAGCGGAGCCCCCAGCGCCAACTACAGCGGCCCCAGCCCAGGCCTGGCCAACAGCCTCGGGCTGAACGCCAGCAGCCCGATGCACGGACAGGGGCCGTCCACGCCAGCAGGTCGCGGCCCTGGGCCTGGTGCCGGGGGACGGTCCTACCCCGCGGCGGGGAGCGCCATGGCCCCCACCTCCCCAGGTATGCCACAGCCCGCTGGTCAGGGCATGAGGCCTCCGGGACCCAACACAACCCGCAAACCACCTGATGTTGGCCCAAATGCTGGGCCCAGTGCCAACTCTTCACCCTCATTCACAGCCGGAGCTCAGAACAGGTGAGTCCTGACAGAACTGGGTCACAGAGCAGGACCGGAACAGTCTGGACCATCAGAACTGTGTTCATCACTGACGTCCAGCAGATGAAACATGTCAGGTTTTTGTGAGGTACTGACAATCAGAGCTGAGTCTGTGCTGTGAGCGCCCCCTGCTGCTGAGACACAGAGGCTCACTCTCAGTGAAAACATGGCTGCCACTAGAAACTCAACAAAAACAAGACAAGAAACTGAAGTCTGTAAACCAGCAGTAGACCAGTAGACCAGCAGTGACACACAGTGACCACACGAGGCAGCAGTAGACCAGCAGTGACACACAGTGACCACACGAGGCAGCAGTAGACCAGCAGTGACACACAGTGACCACACGAGGCAGCAGTAGACCAGCAGTGACACACAGTGACCACACGAGGCAGCAGTAGACCAGTAGCTCCTGTGTCCCTGTGAGCTAAAATCACTCATTTTCTTTATGGACTTTGGTGTGGGAGAGTGAGTGGTTTACAGACTTCAGTCTAACAGTGAGATAAAGACGTGAACATGTTCTGAAGATATCGTAGACTTAAAGTGATGTAGATTTTATTGCACAAGTCCTTTGTTAAATGGCTAAAATCATTTTCGTCTCTGCTGGCAGCCATTTTGTTTTCACCGAGCCTGTGTCTCAGATTGGTTCTTGGAGATGTCGGTGTCTGAACCTCATTGAACCACACTTAAAAACACCTGAACTATCTCTTTAAAAGAGAGAGAATCCATCTCATTGGTTGATCAATGATATTAGTGTCTGGACTCGACTCTTTAAACCAAATCAAAGTTCTCGTTGCCTCCGTTCCTCCAGGCCTCCCTTCACCCGCTCGCCCGGCTACCACAACAAGTCTTGGCCAGGGAGTGGAGTCACCCTCTCTCCTCCTCCTCTTCACCCCCCCCACCACCACCACCACTCTCCCCTCCCTCACCCCTCCCATCACTCCCAGCAGGGCACCAGTGCTGTGCAGGCAGAGCATCATGGGTAGGTGTCGGAGCGAGACGCAGCCTTCGTTTGACTGTTTCTCTGACACATTAGAATATTAACTCCTGTGGAACATATTTCATTTTATTAACTGGAAAACTTCCTGATGTCATGTGACGCCTCCCACAGAGGCTCCTCCCACAGAGGCTCCTCTTGCTGAAGCTGCTCCATCTTCACTCTTTGATCTACAGCTGATTTGCTTTTGCTTTATCTCTGTCCATTCAAACTTGGTCTGGTCACCATATGTATCCACATGGTGACAGAAGACCACATGGATCTGGTCTTAGATTTTGGATGTCGTCATATCATGATAAACTCTTCAGGTCCTCTTGCTCGTTTCTTTTTCTCTCAAACTTGGATCTTCCTCCCCCTGCATGTGAGCTGCAGCCTGACGATGACGATGACGACGACGATGACGATGACGATGACGATGACGATGACGATGACGATGACGATGACGATGACGACTCTCTGTGCTCTTACAGGCAGGGCAGCAGCTACCCGTCCGTGGCACCGATGGGCGGGATGGGCCCCGGGGTCACTGGAGTTCCCGCGGGTCCGTACAGCCAGCAGCAGACAGGCAGTAACTCTGGGAGGATGACGCCGCAGGGGCCCGTCCTGAACCAGCAGGGGGCGCCCTACTACGCCCCGCCCTACAACACCACGCCGTACAACGCCCCGCCCTCAGGTAGACATTGATGTGATGCTGCCATACATTTAGTGTAAATTCCGCACTATAGAGCGCACCTGACTATAAGCCGCAGGAGGCCACGCTGGAACGTTAAAAGATTTAAAATGTTTAATTACTGAACGCGGCAGTAACACAACACAGCTGTGACACGGCAGTACAATGAGATAACACATTACATACAGTATGTCTTCAACCTGTCTGTCTGTCGAGCGCCCTCTGGTGGCCGCTCAGCCGTAAATATCCATTCAGAGTCAGAAAACTTTTTTAATCCTGGTGGGGCGATTGAGGAAATCATAGGAAAGAAGTAGCGGCTTATAGAGCGGAATTTCCAGTACTGTACATCAATAATCTTTTCATTTTCACTTTTAACTTTTCTTATTGCACATTTAACTTCATCAACTTCTACTTTATCTTATCCTTTGTTGCTTAATACTTTTTTTCATTTGATAATAATTGAATTTATTTACTTTATGTACTGATGTACTTATCTATTTTCCCCTTATTTGTATATTTACCTTTTTCTTACTCTTTTTACCTCATGTTTTTAGTATATTTATGTTTTAGTCTCCATCTGTTTGTGAGTTCTACAATAACTTTCCTCACTTCCTTCTTTTTTTCTCTTTACTTCTTCACTTCCCCTTTACTGCTAATACATACCAGTCATATGTATAGCTGAACTAACGGTTATTTTCATATTAATCTGTCTGATTATTTTCTTGATTAGCGATTAGTTTGGTTCGAAAATATTGATCAGTGTTTGTCAAACCTGGAAATGATGATGTTCTCAAATGTCTTGTTTTTGTCCACAAACCAAAATGATTCAGTTTTAATGGTTTCTTTGTTTTATGGAGCAAAGAAACCAGAAAATATTCACATTTAAGAAGCTGAAAAATCACACAAACTGGTTTGAATTATTGAAAAGAGTGAAAATACTGTGTTTATATCCTGTGAAGTTGCAGTTCCTTGTATAAATAAAGTGTGATCGATTGATCTCGTCCACTGAATGATAGTTTAGTATTGTTGGGGAGGTGGGAGGGGAATTCATACAGTTGAATATCACAATATTTGGCGTGGTGACATTATATCACTTTTGAGACACCAAGTATAATTTTTGTTGCATATACTTTTAACTGATATGACTGTTACAAATAAACATTAGCTTAAAAGAATCAATTGATGCTTCAGTCCACTAGATGGTGCTGAGTGCTCACGCTCACTAGAACTCTGTTGTGTGAGTGTATCCCAGGATATGAGTTCACAATATTGTGATCATCTAATGACTTAAATATGGTGATAACATCGTGTCATAGGGTCGATAACATCGTGTCATAGGGTCGATAACATCGTGTCGATAACATCGTGTCGATAACATCGTGTCGATAACATCGTGTCATAGGGTCGATAACATCGTGTCGATAACATCGTGTCGATAACATCGTGTCATTAACATCGTGTCATAGGGTCGATAACATCGTGTCATAGGGTCGGTGTCATAGGGTCGATAACATCGTGTCATAGGGTCGATAACATCGTGTTGATAACATCGTGTCATAGGGTCGATAACATCGTGTCGATAACATCGTGTCATAGGGTCGATAACATCGTGTCGATAACATCGTGACATCGATAACAACTAGAACTCTGTTGTGTGAGTGTATCCCAGGATATGAGTTCACAATATTGTGATCATCTAATGACTTAAATATGGTGATAACATCGTGTCATAGGGTCGATAACATCGTGTCATAGGGTCGATAACATCGTGTCATAGGGTCGATAACATCGTGTCATAGGGTCGATAACATCGTGTCATAGGGTCGATAACATCGTGTCATAGGGTCGATAACATCGTGTCATAGGGTCGATAACATCGTGTCATAGGGTCGATAACATCGTGTCATAGGGTCGATAACATCGTGTCATAGGGTCGATAACATCGTGTCATAGGGTCGATAACATCGTGTCATAGGGTCGATAACATCGTGTCATAGGGTCGATAACATCGTGTCATAGGGTCGATAACATCGTGTCATAGGGTCGATAACATCGTGTCATAGGGTCGATAACATCGTGTCATAGGGTCGATAACATCGTGTCATAGGGTCGATAACATCGTGTCATAGGGTCGATAACATCGTGTCATAGGGTCGATAACATCGTGTCATAGGGTCGATAACATCGTGTCATAGGGTCGATAACATCGTGTCATAGGGTCGATAACATCGTGTCATAGGGTCGATAACATCGTGTCATAGGGTCGATAACATCGTGTCATAGGGTCGATAACATCGTGTCATAGGGTCGATAACATCGTGTCATAGGGTCGATAACATCGTGTCATAGGGTCGATAACATCGTGTCATAGGGTCGATAACATCGTGTCATAGGGTCGATAACATCGTGTCATAGGGTCGATAACATCGTGTCATAGGGTCGATAACATCGTGTCATAGGGTCGATAACATCGTGTCATAGGGTCGATAACATCGTGTCATAGGGTCGATAACATCGTGTCATAGGGTCGATAACATCGTGTCATAGGGTCGATAACATCGTGTCATAGGGTCGATAACATCGTGTCGATAACATCGTGTC